>WMED01009723.1:0-16154 GCA_019650415.1 Pipa parva | reverse complement strand
TTGCCTCGCCGAAACGGGATTCCCTTTAATGCGCATGCTGATGTCCGCACACAGGACATCAGCATGCGCATCTCAGTAATTCCGAAGTGAGGCGAAGACTACACACCTCACTTCAGAGCATAGTGAATTCCCCCCTAAATGTCAAAAGGAGAACACAGTACATGATTTGTTTGCTTACGGGGAGCCAGGGAGCAGAGTGAGATTGGGAGAAAGGCTACCCCCTCTGGGGAGAGAGAATTCTGCCAGCAGAATTTAGAATAGACTGGAGTGGGAAGAGGTAGGAAGCTGGAAGGCCAGATAAAAGAAGAACATTGCAGTAGACCAAGAGGGATAAGACAAGAGCATTTATAAAAGTACCTTTCCCTAAAGCAACTACAGTATATAATGCCAAACTGGCTCCAGACTGAAAAGAAATCTGCTGAGCTGGCCCTTATATACCCTCAACAGGAAGTATTATTGTTATTTTCCATGAGATCTTGAGTTGATCCCGTGAGATTATTGCTCGAGTTTATCGAACATGTTTTTCAATCAAATTTTTTACCTTTCCATTGAAAAATTTGATAGAAAAACTCAAGCGATCAACTAGAGATCTCACAGGATCAACTAGAGATCTCACGGAATCTACTAGAGATCTCACAAGATAAACTCGAAAAGAACAAAAAAAAAGAAAGCATCACTGAAAATCGCAATACTTGGCTTTGTTAAAACAGATGACAAATGTGAGCAGTTAATGTACTACGGAATAGACTTGTGCACACTTATTGAATGAAACTTTCAACTGAAATCAAATTCATATATACACTTCCTTATTTATTCAAAGTTCTACTTTTTATGCTATTGTTGTCCAGTACATGTACAAGTATTTCATTTCCCAGATCATTTACGGATCTGTCCTCACCATGTCAAGTGCACAGTCACTGCTCTTCACACCCAGTAAACACCATCTGTTATGGGCTGTAGAGCCCACTAAAGTAAGTTTTGGGGAGATACCAATCACAGTATATTAAATATATTTGGAAACATATAATTTTATAGACATAAGCGTATTATATTGAAATGCACTACTTATGTGTTAGTTACATAGAGCTATATATGAAACCCAAACCCTTTTGGCATTTATAAAAAAAAATAGCATTTTTCGTGCATACATTTTAGAATGACTTACTCTTATAAGGAAATACTATCCATGTGGGAAATCAGTTTGCAAAAATCTATATCATTTGTTTAGATTGTACTTACAAAGATCTCTCCGGCTTTTAATGTTTGGATGTGAATGAATATTCTGGAAAAGTCTTCATCCTTTGAAGTTTTGGATATCGCCGTCTGACCCATAAGTGATATTCTTCCACTGCTGTGTGCGGTAGTTCTAGAATTTTCATTCCAATTTTTCTTTAGCACTGGCAGAATATTAGCCGTCTCAGATGGGTTATTTGAAGAATTCTCCTTTCTAACAGTTTTCTGTTAAAGAAAAAAACAATAACCCGTTTCTTTTTGTCTGAAATTTGTGAAATGTGATTGTAATCATAGTCATTAAATGGCACATTTACTAAAGTCGAATTGCTTATCCCTATAAAAATGAATTTGGTTAGCGCTGGATTTAGAGATATTGATAGTATCGCCTATTTATCAAAGCACTGGAAGGCATTATCGCAGTGGATATCTCTGTGTATCTCTGTGTATCCTTATTAAGTCACACATGTATGTTTTTGGATTGTGGGAGGAATCCAATGCCAGTGTGGGGAGAAAATACAAACTCCAAGCAGATGATGCCCAGGGTGGAATTGAACTCAGAGCCCAGCTCTGCAAGGCAGTAGTGCTAACCACTACTACCCATTTGCTTTCTGTTAATGTGACTTTAACATTCAGTAAGTATATTTGACTGATTTCCCTTTAAGTAAAAATGCCTATAATCATAAAATGTCTTTCTAATGCCTGGAAATTGTTTTCTGCCTAAATGGATTATTTCAAGTATCCGCAACACTGTTTGTATTAGCTTTAATAGAAGCTCCAGAAGAACCCCATAAGCACATTAAATCCATCACATATTCAGCTATTTTTACACTTGCACTTGTCACAGTTAGTTTCCCCAGCCATGAATTAAAATTACAAAACTGGCATTAAAAATGCAACAGGAATTTGTCCCTTAAGTGAATGTTCCCATTGCTTGCAATTATAATACTGCACATATTGTTATGTAATCCCACACACATGCAATGAATTCTAAATAGCTTATTTTCTACAGTCTGCTACGCTATTACTTGGTGAAATCTGTACTGGCTGTGCAACAACATTTTCCTTAAATTAGTTCCCAGGGTTTAGAAGCTCATGGGAGCTTCAATATGTGTTTTTCTAGTAGTTGCTGGCATACAGTTTGGAATATCCTCTCCTTACGAGCATATTTAGGTAGAGGTGAAATCTATTTTTACCTATTTTTTATTTTGTTGTTCTTTTGTGTCTTATTTCGTCAATTCATTTATAGCGGGGACATAACAATTAGAGGCCACTAGTGAAAATGTTTCTGTCGTCGTATTCTCGGTTTCAATTCATCAAATAATTTCTTTCATTACAAATAATAATCGCAATTATTATTCAATTAAGATTTGGGTTAACATGGATTCCGTTGTTTGCAGAATTTCTATGCTTGTTGGAGGGAAGTCATGAAATTTTCATTCAATGATTTGCCCCATCATCGAGATATTTCAACTTGAATTGTAAAACTAATTCTAGACTTTTTATCCTTAGTTAACCCTCAGAACTTGGAGTTGGTCATAAAATAGTGTGGGAGTTGATAATGCTATAACTTGGCCAAGGTTATGATTGATCACTATGTGGCACAGTAAATTTTAACTGAAAAAGGGTTGTCCAGGTTATTGATTGATTAAAACATTTGAGACTCAGACAGAGTTTTTCCCAGAGAAATAGTTAGCTCTCTGCTCCAAAACAAACCAAAAAATGTTCAAGTTGACCACAGTCCTTCATAAGTCATCCAATACTTTGCAGAAAAATGGAGATTTAAGCCCAACTCATAAACCATGCTGCATAAAAGAGTATAATAAAAATATATGGGGTTTAGACAAAACAGATAAAATAATGGCTTATTAAAATGCCAACAGAAAGTCGAAGGATTGGTATAAAAAAATTATTGTAAAACTTAAAAAATTTTTTGTACATTTCAAGGCTGCTGTACCAAACTCCTTATCATTTATAAAGAACTAGATATAGTTGTGTCAGGATCCAGAGTCTTGTCTTTGTTCACTATCCCTAAGGCTATTTAAATGATTCACACCTCCTCGTCCTTGCTCGTTTATTCCAGAGCTTCCAGGAAGCAGTAACTGTAATCTCTGAGATAAAGACCTGAACTATTTTCTTCCTGATATGTTTACCTGTGCTCCAAGTCCGTGTCAAAGCTGCTGTGCTAACTGCTCCTGCCAGCCTGCCGTGAACTGTGACTTCCAATCTGGCAGCTCTTTAGCTGCATTTCCTGGGGATTCACAGCCTTGCCTGTCAGCTGCATTTTCATACCAAGTTATTCACAGCCTTGCCTGTCAGCAGCTCTTTCAATCCAAGTTGCTCAGAGTGCCATGTTTCTGTCCGAACTTGAATCTCTGGTGGTATTGAGGATCCACTAATACGTTTACACTCTGCACCTGTACCTGTGTCCTGGTTATCCTGTATCCTGTCCGGTGTCCTGTGTATCCTGTTCCTGTCTGTACTTGCACTTGCCTGTTCACTGGTCATGTTTCTACTTTATTTTGGATTTCATTAAAGAGCCATGTTCTTTGGATAAAACCTCTTTTATGTTTCCTGCATTGGTGCTCATTCAAAGTACTCTAAGCCAGCACCACATTTTTCTGCATCCAGCACAATAACCATTTGTTCTTAGCCAAGATATTCAGTGGTCTGTCCTCTGTTTTCCTTGCCTGTTTCCATACACTTGCCAAGGTCTCTTTCTGAACATAGCATTTGCTCTTGTTCCTGACAGAATAAACGAGAAGTTTATTCCTGCTCCTGACAGAATAAACAAGACGGTTATTCCTAATTTCTGACAAATTGTTCCTGTTTTTTTGTCGAGTTTCTATAAAGAATAAATCTAAAAATATTATCTTACTGTTTGTAGATTTAAAGGGACAACAAAGCCTGGAACTAAAGATTTTTCGATATAATGGCCATCTAGTGGAATTGACTCTCATACATTGAGAGTAGAGATGATAAGCATGAAGGTGCAATCCAGTCATCGAAGACAGAAAGAGACAGACTAGGAAGGAGGAACTGCATCTGAACACACATGAAGGCACCATTGTTGGACACACTAGTTTCACCCAGTGTCACAAATAACCATCTCTCTCAATTTGCAGTTGGCTGGAGCAAATAAGACTCCATTCCTTTCATCTCCTAAATATCCCAGTCCACATCTGCTAGTTAATTAATCTGATTTATGCTTTGCTGTTTGTCCCTACGAAGCCAGTCTTGTGGAGATAAATAAATACAATCACTCATCTCAATTTCATCATAATACCTTGGAAAAACAGCAAAGCTGTGTGCATCTCATTAAACAAAACAATATCAAGCTCCGTAATGCTCGCTAAGAACTCTTTTGACCATATAACTAATTTTCAAGGAAGCTACTGTGCATTTATTTTACTTAAAATATGGCAGATGCATCAATCATAGAAAACTGGTAAAATCTGGTTTCCTGCTAAAACAATAGCTAAAATGATAGGCTTTTTCTATCTAAACATGTGGCGTATGGACTAGCTTCAGTGCCAAGCTATTTCAACATTTGGTGTCATTTATTTAAATCAACCTATGGTATAGGCCTATCGAGATAGTGTGATTGTTTTTGGAGAACTGCCTGTAGCACACAATACACATCTTTAAGCTGCATTATATCGGACTGACTCTGCACGGCCAAACTTTAATTTCTCTAAATGCCATTTCAGACAAACCTGAGTGATCAATAACGAGACTGAAATCTGATCCTGAGCATTTTTTTTGGCTATCACATAAACTCCTGTATTAATAGATGACTAAGCCCTGGATTTAGTCATAACTGGAAGAATGTGGCTTGGCCAATGATAACAGAGTAAGAAGTTTTATTGAATACGAAGTCTAGAAGAAGGAGAAGCCTATCTCATAAAGCTTTATAGTCCATACGATAGTTTAAACCCTGAGATATAAATCCAGCAATATATCCAGCCTAACCCAGGGTAGAACTGATGGCAGACTTCACAGGTTTACATGGTAAGATAGGAAACAGAGAAACCAGCAGGATGTCCAAGATGTGCTTCATTTTAATACAGCATGAGTCAAGGCTGCAAAACTGTGCCATAAGCAGGAAACATGATGCTGGATCAAGTGAACCTGATACAGATGGGAGGATGTGGCTTGTTTAATAAGAAATGCTTGCTTGACAAAAAAAAACAAAAAAACAACAACCTTATCTCATTTCCACTTCTTTTTGTTCAAAAAACCTTTACATGGCAAGCATTTGTTGACAAGTATGGATGGTCTGAACCCACCCCACCACCCCCCAAAAATGCAAAATGCCTGAATAAATTCAAAATTCCATATATCTTGCTTCCGTGGTGTATGGAAACCACTGGAAGGTAGTGCTAGAAACATTTCCTTCCTGTTTGGCACTAATAGTGTAGCAGGATATGTTCCAGGTATTGTAGACAATGGATACATTTCCTTCCTGTTTGGCACTAATAGTGTAGCATTATATGTTCCAGGTATTGTAGACAATGGCTAAATTTCCCTCCTGTTTGGCACTAATAGTGTAGCAGGATATGTTCCAGGTATTGTAGACAATGGATACATTTCCTTCCTGTTTGGCACTAATAGTGTAGCAGGATATGTTCCAGGTATTGTAGACAATGGCTAAATTTCCTTCCTGTTACTTTGGCTAAAACTAAAAATGTAATAATTAAAGAGATTCAATCACATTTTTATATATTATAAAAAAGAGATTATTGTTATTATATATCTATATTCTAGCACTACTTTTAGTTCTGTACTCCTAACACACACTTGTGATAATGGAAAACTACCATTTTCCCACCTATTTTGAGAAGATTTACTTTATGACCTCCAATAACTGTGCAATTTTCCTTTAATATTTCAGCAGGAAGATTCATCACTGGATTATATCAATCGAACTTTAGTCTAACTACAAGGTGTCTCAGCTTACCAATGCATTCAATTCCATGTTCCAGTGGTAAAGACTTTGGTTCCTCATTTGCTATCTCGCAGTCATGTGACTGATGCTGACCAGTCAGGGGGACCCACAGTCAAGCACCATATCTGAAGCATTTTGGTTCTGATCCATAGAGTTGCAAGCACATTATCCTAACTTGCTGCTCTGCAAAGCTGCTTCTAGGCTATTTTCACATTGACCAACACTGATACTTATGGTAAGTTCATCAGCCTAACAGACTGTGTAGTAAGAGGACTCACCTTTAATTGTAAATATGCCTTGTAGTCACCTGGGGCATTTAAGTTAAACCTCTGGCCCCTCATGAAGTAGTAAGCACATCATACACCTGTGACAAAAGATTGCCACTTGACTAAATCACAATCCTTATTTTCATTTCTCTTTGCCTTCCTCCTTGAAAGCATTTACCCCCCCCCCCCCCCCCCCCCCCCCCCCCCATGACTGTGTTACTTGAATCTGTGCTTGTTCAAAACTATTATTTATAGAATTATAAATAAAATGATTTTTAAAAAGTGAGAAAACCATTATTAAGCAGCTGTATGTTTTGCATTTTACATGTCCCAGAAATGGCCTCTTACGCAATTAGCAGGAAAAGTGTTAGCACACGTGTTTTTAGAATAAATAAATAATGCAAGCTTTTTAAATGTGCTACATTTCAAAGACTTCAGTACGGCTTCAGCGCCATTGTTTTTCAGGCAGGTCAGGAAAAGGTTAAGGAACATTTTTACACCTATTCAAGGGAAAAAAGAGACATTCGAATTTAAGCATGTGGTGTCTTGATAAATATTTTGTTGACTGTGAAAATATTGAGTTATAATTGTTATAGAAATTTTTTTGTACCATAATTCTCTAAAAATACATGCTGTAGGACTGACTATTCCTAAATAATGAAGTTTGTCGTTCACTGAGATGATAGATTCATTATTTTAGCATAGCAAGCCCAGTAAATAACATCCTTCCCACTAGGTTTTTATATTATCATGCAAGTTTTTTGTGACATATTACACAATCTCTTAACAGCTCTGTTTTGTCATACATGAGACAACTAACCCCAAATTTCAAGTTAAAAAAGCAAGTGAAAAAAACCTATTGTAAGTATAGCCCCCTCTATAGGTTAGTGGCCATTAGCAGTACAGTGGAAACAATTAAAGGGTGGAGGTTGATTTTTAGCTAAGCTGGATTAGCAAATACAAGCATAATGGGGTAAAGTTAGTAATGAATCTCCATCCATACCTATGGTGTAGATATCTTGCATATCAAGCGTCCTGGAATGCAATATAGATTATTTACAATTGTTGTGTTAATGTTGTTTGAGAGATATACTTGTTAAAAAAATCACCTTTCCTTAAACTACAGAAACTGGTCCCTACAGACATCCAATAGATAGTTTCCTCCTCTATACACATAATAAAGCAAAGGAAGCTTATATTGTATGCAGAATAACTGATAAACCTTCATTACTCATGGAGGATAAGCAGATGAGTGTCACTTGGATTGAGTGAGCCACCACTGCACAGAAATTATTCAGATCTATCTCTATATCCTGTTTATCAATGGAAGGGCAGGAGTTGAATTTCTGAATATTAAAACCAGGTTGAAATTGTAGTTAGTATGGTGGATCGTCATGGTGGAAGTCTCATTTAAGTCAGTTTATATTCAGACAGCAGCAACTTATATTTTGGTATTACTTTGCCTGTAACTTGCTATTCATATTCTTTATTAAGTACCAAAGAAAGTGTTAAAAAGATGAACTTCTTTAAGTGTTTTTATTTAAACTTTATTGCTTCGCTTACTGCATTATGGGTCCACCGAGCATCATTTTAGGCCTCTGACAGGCAATGTGTTAATCCTACAATCTTAATGTGAGATATAAGTCTTTAACAAACTTTTCCACACCTCAATACCAGCTGAAGGACAGCCATAAAACACAGTTAACTTTTAGTAACATATGGTTTCGGCATTATCCTCAGTCCTCTGTTAAATCATAAAAGGCAGTCCCTGTTACACATGAAATTTGTGCACACTCATTTGAAGGATCTGCAATATTTTACATTTTTACAAGTTTCCATTCAATTGACAGCAAAACAATTTCTCTCTTCTGGGCCAATTTTATCTTGGATTCATTAATCCAGTTCCAGCTTCTAGGTTTATTTGTCTTATGTTGTAGATGTAACAAAATATAAACCTTCTGAGGTCATCATTTTCCAACTAAATGATTCCGCTCCAATGGAGGGAGAGAAACAGCAAAAATATGCCTCATTTTCAAAGCCGTTTTATGATTGAATATGCTAAATTTTAAAATTTCAACTTCAGACAGCTTGGAGGGAAATGTGCCAGGTACAGTTTGTTAAATTTCCCATTCAATCTATATACCATTAGTCATTAACAAAATGAACAAATATGGAAGAAGATTAACTTGGCATTTAAACAGCAAACACCTGTGAGTGAGCAAACAATGCCAACCGCACAGAGAAAAAAAAAATATTCTAATTATACAAAAGATAAACTAACATTTTTATTTAGTAAAAAGTTAACTGAGCTAGTTTTAAACTATAAAAGAAATTGGGCCACTAAATTCAGTTGTGAGTCTCGGAAGATCTAGAATTCTGTGCTCATAAAGTATTCATATCACCAATAAGATACCTCTTCCTTCAATATTTAAATATTTCTATTGCAAAGTCAAATAGTGACCTCCAAAGGCCTACTTGTGATAATGGTTGTTTAGTAGCGGTCTCTGTTTGGTTATACATATGTCCACCATATTAAAGTTATCATACAATTGGTAATGGGAAAAAGGCTACCTTGAGAATTCAGACCTTCATATGGTGTGTGCAGCATACACACAATTTAATGTTTTTGAATTAAGAGTCCATAGAAGGCCCTGGTCAGTATTGCAGTATAAAAGTATAGTCTAAACCAGTGGTTCTCAACCTGGGGGGGTTGTGACCTCTTTTGGGGTTGAATGACAATTTGCCAGGGATCACCTAACATCCCTCGGGATTCATACCCTTTATCCGCAACTGCAATAATCTTAGGGGGTAATTCAGCAAGGTGCGAACTCACCTTGCGATGCTTTGATTCACCTCGCAAAAACTGTTACGCGCTGGCTTCTCTCCTACACGTGCACATCAGCAAACGCTTTAAAGGTATTCCAGTCTCGAGTGGTTGCGAGGTGACTGGAATACCTTTAAAGCGTTCGCTGATGTGCACGTGTAAGAGAGAAGACAGTGCGTAACAGTTTTTTGCGAGGTGAATCAAAGCATCGCAAAGTGAGTTCGCACCTTGCTGAATTACAGTCTAGACCCGTGACAATATTTCTATAGCAAAGTCGCGAATATGATTGTGAATATTGTCACAGCTGCAACTTTGCTATGGAATCATTGTCATGGTCATGACTTTAAAATTGTTGCAATTGCGGATAAAGGGTCGCAGCAAAAAAAGGTTGAGGACCACTGGTCTATACCAATTAGGGCGAAATTTATTAAAATTGTTAAAATTATCGATATCCCGATATCGAATGGGTTTTTACCGATTTCGAGATATCGATTGATACACTTCTGAACTGACCTCAGCCCCAGACCTTATGTGCGATCCAGTAGTTCTTTGAATTTGACAGTAATTAGAAAACTTATTAAAGGAGATTTCCCTTTAGTGGCTCATATTACTCTCCTTGCTAAGAAGGGTGCATAAACCTGCACAAAGTCAAGCCATTGAGTTGCTAAAAAAATATTTTTTTTTCTTTCAACCTCTCTTGTGTCATCCAAACAGCTCATAGCCCTTTGTTGTTGGTGCCTTTAAGACAGGGTTTTGGTCATTCTCTTTCTGCATCACCCTGGGAGTAATTAAATCAATGTTTACACTGACCAAAGAGAGAAAAAATTGGGTAAACTACATGATCCATAAATCCATGCCTGATCAGATGGCTCTTGTTCTTTATTCATTTTAACTTTGCTATTTCCTACAGTTCTGAAACAAAATACCCATAAATTAACTTTTTGTTATGAATTAATTTTTCTACATGATATTCCACAGGGGAAGTGAATAGTGGGTTTATTCTGGTTAATCCCAGAATGCATAGTCAAAAGAGATCATGAATGAGCTCATAGTCTTACCTTTTAAAGTGTACCCATCACCTGTTAATAAAGCCCCAGAATGACTAAAAAAATAAATTTTTGTAATAGAGACACTTCTGTTTTGTTTAAATTCTTTCTGACAAAACCAGCCAACTTCCTGTGCAACTTCAAAGAAGGGAGTTGCCTGGTAAAGTCAGAACAATATAGAAGTGCCTTGTTCTGCTACTGATTGTATCAAACAGATACATTTTTTAATGAAGATCTATTACAAAAATGTTTAGAAATCAGAAGTAGCACAAGCAGTTATGGAGTTTGATGGGAAACTTCATTGTTCTCAGGATATGCTGGGTTAAATAAGATAATTTATTGTTCTTATTTGTAAACTCTTGTTTTGGGTTTGTCCAATCTCAGTCTCTTAATTCGTCTCCCTTGTGTCAACTGCGATCTGTTCCAGTACCAATAAAACATGAAATTTTTTCCATATAATTTAATTTATTAGGGGTAATACTGTTATGTGGATTGTCATTTCAGTAAAATGCAGCACTTTGTTCATCTACCTTGGTGGACCTCTTTGTGAAACACATTACATGGAATTCCTACTTACACTGTCTCTGATAGTGGTTCACAGTTTATATATAAGTTTTAGAAGGCTTTCTGCTCTGTTTCAGATAATGATTCATCCTTTAACACTGCTTACAATCTGCAGACAAATGGACAAACTAAATGGATAACCAGGACCTCAAACAATAATCCAGACGATGTGAGGCTAACTGTATAATATAAAAGAGAGCATTGATATAATCCCAGAGTCTAAAGAGCAAGGAGAAGGTTGAGGAGCAGAAACGAAGTAAACTTCCTAACTGTAAAAGCTGTAAGAAGGTTTTAGATTGGGAAAAATATGGACGAAGTGTATTTAAAGTGAAGATAAAGCTGGTGAGTTCAAACACTGCAAATTTACTGGCCATATAGTGAAAACTGAAAGTGCACCCGTCAACATAAAATGACTTTGTTTAGTCTAGCATAGCATGCTAGACTAAACAACTTTGTCATTTAAATATATAAAAAAATACTTACCTTTTAAAAGTTATCCCACGGTGAATATGCCTCTCAGCCCGACTTGAGGCGGGTTGAGAGGCTGTACTATGAAGCCGGCTTACTTGATTGACAAGTAAGTTGGCTTCATGACGTGATCATGTGATCGCACACGCACGCAACCTCATGCCTCTAGGCTGGGGAGATCAAAGTATATGTGCTTTGAGTTTCCCCAGCCAGTAACTCTGACAGCTTCCTCTGCAACTGAATGGGGAAGCTGTCAGTGTTACTGGCTTGGGAGACTCAAAGCACATATACTTTGATCTCCCCAGCCTAGAGGTGCGAGGTCACATGAGTGTGCGATCATATGATCACGTCATGATCACTTGATTGACAAGTAAGCTGGCTTCATAGTCCAGTCAAAAAAAAGTGGGGGGTATGCACAGTGGGTGGGGATGCACAGTGGGGGGAATGCACAGAGTGGAGGGATGCACAGAGTGGAGGGATGCACAGAGTGTGGGAATGCACAGTGTGGGGGGATGCACAGTGGGGGATTGTGCACAGTGGTGGATGGTGCACAGTGTAGTGGATGATGCTGTGTAACCTGATAATGCAAGTGCACGTGCACATGAGATTTGGAGACAGGGGAGGAGAGCTTGCTTGTTAGGGGGCGTTCCTGTAGTGTTTGAGTGACAGGTCAGGCAGAAAATGTCAGCTTCGATGCTTTCAAATTGGGACAAGATTCAAGTAAGTGTATTTTCAATATGCAAACTTTTTTTTTTGTTCCTAATTACTTGATTTACATTATAAAATCACATACTTTATAAAACTGTAATAATCCTGAGCTGATGGGTGCACTTGAAGTGTTCTAGGCAGGAAATTCTGAAATGTGATTAGTATGATGAACAGCTCACGAGAGAGGGAACCCCTTTGAGCTCCAGGTCTCTGGTGTAGATGACATTCAGATACCAGATCTAATGTCAGAACCGTTGTAGGATATGCACACATATAGAGGACCTAGGGCGATAAGAAAGATAAATCTTAGATGTGGGTTGAAAGGAGAAGATAGTATTTCAGTTAAGTATATGAATGAATGATTTTTACTATTAGAAATGTTTACTTTTATTTGTGGATTAAAAGCTTGTTTACTTGTAATTTTTGAAAATATGTCTTCAAATATCATCACTGCATGGTTAGTTGATCTTCAGGACTTTGTTTTCTCTTTGTCTATAAATCATTTTGATAAATCAGATTCTTAAAATAAAGCAGGAAGACCTTGAATAATTCTACATTAGTTCTAATACCAAACAATGACAAATCTAATCCTTTGCATGTAATTCACTAAGGTAAGTCTTTAAAAGCTTGTTTGTAAAACCCTACAAAGCCCATCCACAGTAGGTAAATATAACCTTGATTATTTTGCAGCATTTGCTCCTCCACATTGTTTACTTAATTAAACACTGGTGAATTGATCAATAGACCTTACTTGAAAGAAGTAATTATTAATTGTAAAACAAATTAAATCAGAATTGCCTTTATGTAAAATTTTCTTAACGTGACCTAATTTCTGACAATAATGCCTCTATGGCCCAATTTCTATTAAAACAAACATATTTCATTTCATCTGAGTAGTTAACTTGTCATTTAAATCACTGGTTTAAAAAAAAAAACGTTTTAGAAAACATGTATTTGGCTTTTAGAGGTAAAAAGAATCAAGTAAAGACTAGCATTGTGATCACAAATCATTTGTTTTTCTATATTGCAATAGTATTTCATGGCACTTAGTCAATGATCACTAGAGATTCTGTTATAGTTGACAGCATGAGGCAAATCTTAATTGAATTTTTAAGTTTCTCTAAAACTTATGTTTACAAGGTAGACTGAAGAAAGGAAATTAAGCAAAAAAAAAGTATATATTTTACAAAAAAAATGTTGTCATTCAGTAGAAGAAAATACTGGTAGCCCCTAATCTTAGATGTCTCCCTTTTCTTCTGTTTCTAGTAAGTCATTTCCTCTCTATGGGGGTTATTCGCTAAAGTCCGAATTTTTGCGTATAGGTGCAAAGTCGCCAGATAAAGACAGTCGTAATAGGCTGCTACTGTTGCAGTCGCATCTTTATAATGAGAATATTGTCACAGTCACGACTTTATTATGGGAAAATTGTCACAACTCTACAATGGAGAAATTCTAGCGGATTTTCTATGGGAATCCGCTGTTTGAGAATTCGACAGTCGAATTCGCACCTTAGTGAATAACCCCTATAAGCGCAATTTAATTTCCTTATAAATGATCACTTCTCTTCACCAATCATAAGTGCTTTAAACTCAGTATTGTTTGTGATGGCTAACCTATGACACGTAGGTCAGATGTGACACGCCAAGACGTTTTTGCTGACACGCTTCATGGCACCGTTCTTGTCGCAACCGCGACAATTTCCCATAACAAAATTCACGACAAATTCCCATAGCATAGCTGCGACAATTTCCTATAGCATTACTGCAACAATTTTTCCCATGTCAAAACTGCAACAATTTTCCATTGTAATTATGTGACAATTTTCCATCGTAAATCTGCTACAATTTTCCTGTCATAAAGTTGCAACTGCGAGAGAATTTTGACACACGGAGCTCAAAAGGTTAGCCATCACTGGTAGACTCATCGGTTACCCTGGTGCTATTATCATTCATACTTATTTGGCAATTGTCAGTTTTCTTTATGTTGGATGATCTCATCCTGTGTGCCCAAACTGCCTTCTCAGGGCCTTAATTAAGTTGTTACTACACCCTCTGCTGCCAGAACCATGTATATGCAACATTAACCACATATCCCTTTCAGCACAGGAAGCCATAAATTCACCTCTACTGGAAATTCAGGTAATCTGAAAGTCAACAAGTCTAGGATAAATGAGTTCTTGCAAATTAGAAGTCACAAATTATTTTCTAGCACTTTTAAAAATCATTGTTTGGTAATAGAGAACACAGTACCGTACCTCATCTGATTTTTCAGACAATGTTTTCTTTGTTGGTTTGATATCCAATTTATCTGTCAAAGAATGGAAACAGCCTTTGGTAACTATCACTGTACAATATGTGCTTGTTAAATGAATTATGTTTGGTTACAAAGCACCAACAAATTTTGGGTTTGTGATGAACAACAACAAAAGATAATAACAGTAAATAAAATGAAATTAATTAAAGGCTTTAGCCTCAGAGAAAGCCTGGAGAAGAACACAGAAAAAGACATTAGGTAACAGAAATTGAGTTGGTGAGTTGGGTGAGAGGTCTAATTATGTTATTAGATCTCACTGTACAGAGTGATTTGTGCATTAAAAAAGAGATGCACTATAATATGGCAAGATCTTGCACTGTGCGGGTTCTTCATGAAAAGCTGAACAATCACATAAAGGTCCGAATTCGCATTTATTCGTCACTTCCCCATTTTTCTGTCGTCATTAAAAAATTCTGCATTGTGGAGAATTTGCTTTCAGACATCACTTTGAGCGCACATGTAGTTTGCGTATTCGTCAGATGTCCAGTGTCGAATTTATCAATTTTCCTTCGCCAGACGCAAAAGGAAAAGTGTGTGTGTGTGGGGGAGCGATGGCAGAGCTCCAGTGTTTTGTAAGGGGACTGTTCATTCAAAAGGGACGATAACGTTAAAGTGATAATAAACTAGCATTGGTTTTCATGTCTATATTTTGTCTTTAAGCAACTATTTATTCAAAAATTGTTATAGATTTTATTTATCTTATTGAAAGAAGAACTAAAGCTAAAAAAGACATATTAAATACATGCCTCATAGTAAGTTGAATCGTTGTAGTCACAGCTTGAACTGTGCTGTATTTTCACTGCACCGAGGCAGACTTCTCACCCCCCACTTCACACACTAGATTCAGAAGCTCCTCCCACTTGTCGAATCGGCGGTGCAAAAGACTTAAAACGTCATCACGTTCACTATGGGGGTTTTTTTGCCGGTGAGAGGAGCATTCTATTTGGCTCCACAGTGAATATGAGACTGGTCTGGTATAATGCATAATATTGGGACCAGACTAAAACATGATATACTAATTTTGCCCGCAAATTCAAAAATGTATTCTTGAGACAAAGAAGGAAAGTATCAACATTGTCTCCAGTAGCTGTTTTTTTGCCGGCTTGCTGAATCCCGTACTACAGTTATAAATAATGTATATACCCTTTATGTGTCCTTCAGTGCTCATTTCTCTAAGCTTGTTCTCAATGAGAACACTGAAATCACCTGGAAACCAGTTTGGTGGGTACAAATTCATGATATATGCTTGGACAACACTAAGAGCCTCACTGACTAAAGGGTGAGTTTATCTGTTGAATTCACTTAGCTACAATTTGAGTTGTATTGCCAAAATAGTTGTGAATGCACTTCTTAGGGTTGACTGAGTGTAGAATACACATGCTGAATAGGTGGATAGCAGTGATCACTGTCAGATGTGTAATGTGGCGTAGTCAGGTGGATATACTACTGCAGATTGAAGTGAATTTGACAAATGAAGGGCAGTGATGTCAGTCTCATCATATCCAACTAACTGTACTCTGTGAATATTCTATGTATTTCTATGTCACCTTGCCCCTAAGTCGTGCTGTCACTTAGGGGGTAATTCAGCAAAGAGCGAACTTACCCTCTGATCCTTCGCATCAGCTCGCAGAGACTGTTATGTGTTTGCTGATGTCCTGCACGCGTACATCAGCGAACGCTTTAAAGGGATTCCACTCTAGGGAGGACACTCGAGTTGAGCCTTGCTAGCTTCACCGAGACTGAAATCCCTTTAAAGTGTTCGCTGATGTATACATGCAGGACATCAG
>WMED01009722.1:0-15624 GCA_019650415.1 Pipa parva | reverse complement strand
CTTAGCTTGCACCATATACATTATAATCTACAAGGAGCTACAAATTTAACTTGCTGACATTTTAGGCATGACCTAAACCTTCAGCTGTTAAAGACTCTTTTTCCTTGCTGATGTGTTCTTAGAATCTCTGTAACAGAGCAGCTCACAGTTTACATTAGCTGTTTAAACAGTACATGAATTGGGGCTGTAATTCTGCTTTTGGTTATGGGTAAGTATGATACTTCATCCATGGTAAGAATGAGATATTTGAGGCCTTAACTTAAATAAACAATGCAAGTAAAATAATGGCATTGGCAAGAAGCGATGTGGAACCTTCTAACGTATATTTACAGTAAATGCTGATTTTCTTTCCAGATAGCTCTGAAATGAATAGGTGTTCCCATTGTTTGGAAACATGTTTGTTTATATTGTTTGTAATGGATTGTTGCTATCTACAGCATGTTTGATACATATGTGCTGTCATCAGATATAAATAAAGCATAAAACATTTTTTTATATCTATTTAATAAACTTTATTATTCCAAACTTCTATAGCAGCGGTTCTCAACCTGTGGGTCGCGACCCCGGCGGGGGTCACGCGGCCATCCCACGGGGGTCGAGAACCACTGCGGCACCCGGAAGCGCCCGCAGAACCCCTCTTATAAGGGTTTCTGTGGGGTGACGTCAGGCAAAAACGTCACCACGTGACATGCGTACCTGATGACATTTTGCCCGAACGTCACCACGTGACGCGCGTACGTGATGACGTTCGGCTGAAACGTCATCATGCGGTGCGCGGTGACGTCAGCGCCTGGGATCGCGACCCAGAAAATGTTGAGAACCGCTGTTCTACAGGAACTAATTTGAGTAGTCTTCCAAGAGTTGCATAAATAGGTATTTTATGGGTAATTTTAGTACTAGCACCAAGTAGCAATTCCAGCGTTAATTTCTAAGATTATAACTGTATTGTTAGATTGTACAGAGCTGTGTAACCTTGTGGCGCTTTCTAAATAAAAATATACATACATACATGGGATTGCAGACTCTTGTATCATGTACAACAAGTGGGATTTAAGCAAAATACACATAAAGCAACACATACTCATAATCTGGAAAATAAAATGTAAGAATTCACACTAGGCATCCGGGACTAATAAAAAAATGGAAAAAATAACAAAACTGCACTTCAGTGGAACACCTGCACTCCAGTGACAAGGGGGGAATTATGAGTGTGCTATCTCCAAGGATAGGATTAACTCTGTGTCCCAGGTTAGCCAAGCTCCACAGGATTCCATTTTAATATGTCCTATCCATTCATCAGTGATATTAAAGGTACACAAACATCCAAAAAGTTATAACCTGTGCCTATAAAAAAATCTTTATTTAGTAAAGCAAATTAGATTATGTTAGATAATAACCTAATTCCCAGTGGGTCCAGGCCTTCGTGTGGTGTCCAGTTGCAACATTATGGAATAAAGAAGGTAAATATTTATAGACAAAAAAAAGATATGAAACACAAGGAAATCACGAAGACTAAAGATGGGAGTGCTTAATGAGACCCTGATCTCTTGTTTCCTGCTGGGTCCCAGCACTCCAATACGATGACACTGACTGCTGTAAACCAGGGGTGATTTTCAGCAGGGTCAAGCAGGTTTGACGACCCAGTTACATTTTTAAAAAGAGTCATTTGTACCACTATCCTACAATTTTCTATAGGCAATTTTATGTAAAGTGACCCGGTTCTAGATACAAAAGAACACTAGGTGCTGCTGTAAACTTATCGTGCAAATACAGATACACCTAGCACTTAAAGTGAATTATCCTTGGGATATTTTACTTGTTTTGTGTAATGCACTTTTCCTATGTCTGTATTATGTTTGTATTGCTGAATTGTACAGCGCTGCGTAAATTTGTGGCGCTTTATAAATAAAATTATACATACATACATGCATAATGAGAAGTGAATTTGTGTCTGTTTTGGCGATGCGATTTGAATTGTAATGAGGTAAATTCACCCTTTTGAGAATATGTCCCGCAGTGTGTCCGGAATTCAGAAATGTGGGGTTAACAAATAAGGCATTTATCTCTTTTAGTCACTGCAATGTTTTATGCATAATTAAAACCTCTATTTACTCACACATTAATTTACAGCTGTATCAGATAATAATAAATTATTAGCCGGAGTCACTGAGTGAACTTTACAATTCAGTAAAATATATTAAGCAATTCCTTTCCTGCTGTGCCAAATTTGAGATCACTTCATCCCCTTTTTTTTCTTCTTCTTAAATACATGTTTGTTTTTGTAGTTCTTGCCAAACCAAATCAGTTTAACTTGTGGCAGCATTTAGGACTGTAATTTACTCAGACGCTTTCAATCTCTGACAAATGTCCAAGAATGTAAATCAAGTTAACTTGTTTAAGCTAGGACTTTGTCTGCATTGCATTGGTTAATGAGCAACTCCCCCATGAGCTTCTATTGCCACTTTCTTGTGTGGGTGTATTTTCACGCTGTATGCAGCAGTCACAATGCAAGTCTATTCAGGGGGGATGAGTGCAATAACCCAAAGTAATCTCCAAACATTTTATAAATTGCAGTAAAGAGTAAACTGTTGTTTAGGTGTTCGAGTTCAGTTTTGTTACCTTTGGTGATAAATGTCTGTTTTCGGTAATATGATCCGCTAATCTTTGTGGCTTAGTTAAAACTAAAACATTGTTAATAGCAATGTGCATGACATGTATATTCTTACATTATTCATACATCATTAATGATTCATGTTTGTAATGTGTTTATAAATACTGCTAGCATTTTCTGAAAAGTCATGATGTAGTAGTTAGCAGCAAAGGGACAAAGCAGTGTACCTCAAGCCGCCACAGTTAGCATGCTACTGTTTCAACCCCAAAGCACTACTGAAACATCTCCAGCACCAATGCTACTGATTAGACAAACACAATACAAAAGGTTGCAAATAAATTGACCCTGCAGGAACATGAGCCAGGACGATCATGTATAAAATGGAATCCTTTCTAAGAGATTACTTATAGTGAACTGCAATATATTATCATTATATTTCAGTTTGCATTGCAACTAACAGCTTGCAGCTATGAAAGTTACCTTCAGAGTTTATCAATAATGAACCTTATTCATGGGTGTCCGCAGCTGAATATTTGGGCTGGGGGTGAAGAGGGAGTGGCTTTATGACATCAGCAGCATATGATGTGATGACACACTGTCATGTGGCGCATCTGGCCAAGTAGAAACTCCAGATGCACTGGGGCTGGACAAAGGTCATGGGCTGGGGGCCTTCTGGGGGGGGGGGGGGGTGCACATGAACGTAATGATAATAAGGGTTTAATATCAAGGTTACAGATGTTATCAGCCTAAAATGTTAAATTTCTAAATAATCCTATTTAATTTCCGACAGATATTTATACCAGTAGCCTATCTAAAGTCAGCAATAGGTGCAGAATAGAACCTTTGGCCCCCTGCAGCACCACCCCCTCCCACGCCCCTCAGACTAAATAAAGTCATAGCAGAGCAGCCAGGCTCCTCAGACTTGGGTCCACTGTGTCCATTGTTAAGCCTCTGTACATAACCATCAGTGCAGTGTTTGCATAGGTTGTTTTTGATATGTTGTTTTAATACAGTTTTCATTTAAGAGCACCATTTATTTGCTTGGCATATGCTTTTCATCTCAAGTTTGTTGCTGATAATCAAGGCCACCAAAAGGGGGGTATAAGGGATACTGCTGTGGGCGACCCAGCCACACCGTACTATGTTGGCTTATGAGTACTGTTCAATGAAATTGATTGGCTACTGGGCACTGTGCAGTGTAACTTGGCAGTTTTCAGTGTAAATGGGGATATTAAAATATGTTAGGGGGGCCCAGTTAGTTCATTTTTCTGGGGCCCTATGCATTCTGATGGCAGCCCTGCTGATAAGACCACCAGACTACACTGATATAAGCACTGATTTGCTTGTGGCACCAGCATCAGACTGGCCCACCAAGACACCGGGAAAATTCCTGAGGATGCATACCCGGCAGCCCAGTCCAACCTCCTCTATATGACATATGATGACACGTGACACGGCCAGTGTTGGGGGGCAGGGCCTCCTGGTGAGTCACTATGCCCCAGTCCAATACTGTGAGGCAACGTAACCTGAGTCAGGCTATGTTTCTGATAGCTGGTAAGGATAGCTTCCATCTTATATACAGATATTATAGTTTTAAAACAAAATAGGATTGCTGTGTTGGTAAAAAGATCAGCAGGAAAATGCAAGCACAAAAAAGTATTATAAATATCCAAGATACAGTAAATTATTTTGATCTAATGCTACTCTACTTTACTAAGCTGTATACAGTGTTTTAACACTGTTAATGTTGAAAAAAGAAATGTATGTTTAGTTAGTTTGCATCTAAAATTCAGGGTACTATTTGCATCTAAAATTCAGGGTACTATTTGCATCTAAAATTCAGGTTACTATTTGCATCTGAAATTCAGGCTACTATTTGCATCTGAAATTCAGGCTACTATTTGCATCTAAAATTCAGGCTACTATTTGCATCTAAAATTCAGGCTACTATTTGCATCTGAAATTCAGGCTACTCTTTGCATCTGAAATTCAGGCTACTATTTGCATCTGAAATTCAGGCTACTATTTACATCTGAAATTCAGGCTACTATTTGCATCTGAAATTCAGGGTACTATTTGCATCTCAAATTCAGGGTACTATTTGCATCTCAAATTCAGGGTACTATTTGCATCTGAAATTCAGGCTGCTATTTCCATCTAAAATTTTGGGCACATTCAACAGCAAGTCATCTGCTCCCAGGGTCTAACAAAAAACAGAAAATCTTAGAAACATTTCAGCTTGATTTATTTTCATGTTGTGACATCAACGTGTTTGACATTTTGGCTTTGGAAGTGGAAATGAGTCACCATGCATGAAATTGGCAGAAAAAAAAATATTTTACTGATACAAGCACAATTTTTTTTTTTTTAAATTCACATTAGCCTGACTCATATCATATGGGCCCATTTGACGTAGAACGAAAAACTGCACTGTCATGAAAAATGATTTATATATTATATTGTAAAAGTGGTATCCTAGATACTAGTTTAAGAACTTAAAGCCATGCTCCTTAGGTGCTTTCAGATCCTAAGCAAGTCTCTAAAATATTTCACATTCTAAACAGGGATCACAAAGATGAATAAACAGACATTTGTCATCCTTCAGCTTTCAACAATAAACAGATACAAATATTATATCAGACACCCTGAACACAGACTGGCCCTTGTAAACATCTGAGCACCTTTAACAAGGATATAAGGTACCTAAGAAAGACAAATGATTCCCTGGCTCTGTAGTAACCTGCAGGAACAGATCTTTCTTTGCTGTGTATACATTGTAGCAGAGCTCTGGATTACTGCATTAGCCCATCCCAATCACAGTAATTATTCTCATGTGTCTGTAATTACTCTTGTCAGTGGGCCGCATTGGCAGGAGAAATGAGCGTCTGCTGAATGGCAGCTTCCAGACAACATTCTTTAATGCCAAAGTGGGACCCAAATTTCATATGGTTAATAACATAGTGGCTAAACAGTAGGCCTTATACATCATCCATGAAGTTGATGGAAAAGCAAAAGGGCTGTGCCTCCATCTGTATTCCATTTTAGGACTTTAACCACTCCGGATCACAAAAAAGGCATTTGGCCTGGGCATCGGGGGCTTAGTTATATATATAGCCTCTGACAAACAGCAGATGCTGGAAGAAGAATAGGTGAATTACAGAACACCCACATCTGTTTCTAAATTGACCAGAGGACTTGCAGACATTAAAGAATCAATGCAGGGAGCCACGCACATATACTCCCAGGAACAAAACAATTTTTTTCCCGTTGAAAAGGATTACATGCTACTTGTACACTTCATTCATCATGACATCATTATATTATTTCGTAACAACCTTTAACCCAAAGTTTAAAGAGATACTGTGTTGAAAATTAAAGATCAACTTCATTTGTGCCTGAAACTAGAGTTGGATGTGGTTTAAACAGCTATGTTATTTATGGGTGCGACGTGATTCATTTTACTTCTAAAAATGCAGAGCATAATTCCAATGCACTCAAAAGACTTATATTCCTTTCTTCTTGGCATAAGCACCCTATCTCACTTTATGGCCAGGATTCTAGGGCAGATCTATGTCCAAAATGTTCAATCCCTGCTTATTACATACTCCACTATTTAAGCCTTTTAAAGAATTAAATAAATGATGGTGATATCCATGTGACAACTGTATCCATTTACTTGTGAAAACCTAGATTAAAAACTAATAAAGTGGTACTGTGCAATTTTCATGTGACCTGACACTCTCATAGAGTTGAATGGAGTTGCACTATTTAGGATGTATTTTGGACATACTGTGCACACATACATATCTTGCTGTGAAGTCTGCACCCACCATCATCATTCAACTCAGATTCGAAGTGAGAGGATTTTGGAAAAGAAAGGCCCTTTGTTTCTGGTGTTTGGTGCAGCAGACCTTATCAGCTTATACATAACGTTTGTTTAATATCTGGTCTTCTGTCTTTCATCAGCTAAGCTCAAATGATGAAAGTGGCCCTGTTTTTTCTTCCTTGGTTGTACGCTTTATTTCATCAAACTCTGGCTTTCTTTCCTAGCCAAAGCAGATTTGCCATGTGTTCTTGCACATGCTGGAAAGGACAAGATCTGAAGGTATGTTCAAGATCTCTGAGATTTGTCATAAGGTCAAAAGTGAATTTCAGCATACTGATACAGCTCTAATTATTTGTATTATTGCATTCGCCCATTTTTATTACTGCATAAAAAAATAATGGGCAGTTAGTTACAAGTGTAAAGCTATTTATACCTCTTTAGCAATTACATATCTACATTTGGGGAAACACACCCACAGCTCACTCAGTCATCTCAGGGGAGTAGGCCGAACTTATATTAGGAGTAGTGTCTGTACTTCTTGCTTCAAATAAAGGGTGCCAGAGATTCTTTCACACAACATGAACTGTTTATTTACATATGTACATATATAGAGCTCGGCACATTTCATAAAGTATATAGATCCGTAATCCATGCATTCATCTCATATAAGGCACTTCAGTTATAGTTGCCCTTACTTGAATAATCTGAATTATCCAAATCCTGCCAAGGAGTAATTTCTCATGAAGGGTCTGACACAGGAACTCATTCACTCTGGACTGCCTGGTATTCTCCACCCTGCGCAATGGAGAGCCTATAGCTAAGTTTCAGCCTGCACCCAGGCCTGGAACTGAATACCACAACCCACTAAGAACAGAGCTATTTATAGACTGGGGTTACTACTCCCAGCTATAGTCACAGATAAATATCATATTTTTATAAACAATAATGCATAATCCCAGTAGATGGTGCTAATATAATACTCCTGGGTATAACACTCCATATACATAGACAAACATATGATAGATGAATATTCTATATACATAATACTGGTCAGAAATGGAGCTACACCATTTCCATTTCCTACATACACTCCATGGAAAAAAATTGTAACCTCCTGGCTTACAATCTTATATTCCTTAAAATTTACTTAAACTCTATGTTGCAATTGCTTATATTATCAGGGTACACACTTCCTGAAAGAAAATGATTAACAACAATACATTTACACATAATGCAGGTCATTCTGTCTTTAGGGGCAAAACCTTCCCTAGAGAAAGACATTATTATAATCTTTAAAGAGATATTGATATCCCAACACACATATCAGTTACACCTAGCAACATGAGATAAGGAACCCAGCAACCTTATCATGTACATATTTCAATTTAAGGTACAGGACGCAGAAACTTCACCATGTATCACTTCATTTAGGCCTGCTTCACACACAGCATAAATGTGCTGCATATTTAGAAACATGCATCTAGAAGATACACTGGTGTATTTCAGTCTGGGGTATTTTCTAGATGCAATTTTCTATTGTACTTATGTGATATAGGTGGGAATTCACCATTGTGCAAAGTGAGCTCTGAATCCTTCGGCTCACTTCACAGACTGTTATTCGCTCGCTGATGTCCTGCACGTGGACATCAGCGAGAGCTTTAAAGGGATTCCAGTTTCGGCGAGACCACTTGAGTCGCCTCGCCGAGACAGGAATCCCTTTAAAGCATTCGCTGATGTCCGCATGCAGGACATCAGCGAGCACATACAGTAACAGTCTGACATTATTATATGACATTAACCTTAAAGTCCTTGCATGCTGAAAATTTTGCTGGGTGGAGGCAGGGCTGATATATATTTGGTCATTTAACTCACAATCAACCAGCTTCAAAAAAAAAAAGTGCTCCGAATGGCAGCACAAGTGCCCCAAGCCAACTGAATGTTTACACTATGGCAACTCTAATTAGATTCCTCCAAAATTGTTTTGCACTCTGTTTCTGTGCTATTAGCGTGGCAGCATACCCTCTAACTACAACACAATGATGTGACTGCTGCAGAGCGGATCCACCGCTTGCTTCTACCCAGTCCCCCACCCAGGTAGCATTCTAAACCATGTATCTACCAGCACTACATCTACATTATCTGCATTAAAAGTCTAGATGCATGCTGCAGTATAGATATGCAAAGGAATCAATCTCTTTGCATGTAAAAGTTTTTTTGATAAGAACGCAACTAGAAATTGCTTTCGCTTGGAGCCACCTGCTGAGGCTTTCGTTTTAAAAAATCTGCTTAGAATAAATATGCGTTTTCAGTGATTAATACAGTAGAAATGAGGATTACAAACAATAATCCGCCATCATTACATGGTAATAAGCCTTAGCATTTTGGCAATCCTACCAGTTTAGCTCAAACACACAACAGACATTTTTAGGAGCTCTGTTTTATAACAACTGGAAAAGTAATCATATTCTGGCACTAAACAGCTTGGTAAATTTATTCACTGGTTACAGACTGAAGGCTTACATTCCCTTACACTAGCAGAAGAGCAAAAGTAATTCCAGGGCACGGAAGAGTGATGTAAACCAGGACTGATATCACTAAAGATTCTCTTATAAAAGGGCACTTCATGGGACTCTGTCATCAGGACATGTAGGGGGGAATTCGCGATTGTGCGAAGTGAGCTCTGAATCCTTTGGTTCACTTCGTACAGACTGATATGCGCTTGCTGATGTCCTGCACGCGAACATCAGCGAGTGCTTTAAAGGGATTCCAGTCTCAGCGAGGCAACTCTTTTGTTCTCGCCGAGTCTGTGCAAAGTGAGCCGAAGAATTCGGAGCTCACTTCGCACAATCGTGAATTCCCCCCGTAATGTTAGACCATCAAGCTACAGCATTACTAAGATTTTGGTAAGTAAATGGAAGTGTTGCAGTTTCTATGCCTCAGTCTACTAAGATATATACCTATAAAAGACCACTGAATTGTTTTGAAAAATGTAATTTGGTCTGGCATAGTAGTTATCCTTACATGGTAATGGTAAATGTTCTCTTTGAAGTTGAATACCTGATATGTATTATTTTGGGTTTGTTTTTATTCATTGAGTTTTATCTGTTAAAGGAAAACTAAAGCTCTCTTTATTCTAGGAGTGAGACAACTTGGATGAGATAATCATAATTACCAAGTCTTTTGTCCCCTCTGCTTACTGCTTCTTTATTCGTCAGTCTTTTCTTGCAGGTTCCAGCTTCCAGATCCCCTTGTAGGCACACCTACTCTTCTAAATCACTGATGCAAACAAGTGCAGAAGCAGTATGAGGGACCCAATACCACTTCTGCGCTTGCTTGCAACAGCAATTAAAAGTGCTGGGGATTGCAATATTGAAACCTGCAAAAAGTAACAAGCTCTTTAGTTCTCATTTAAAGAAGATTTAAAGTCTCCTAATAAATTATATTTTTTCATTTAGCCCACACATCAACAAACCAATAAAACTCGGGGTTTCAACTTCAAATATGTTTTTTACAAGTACTTCACTAGAGAACCTGGCACTCCCCACAGTGTATTTATTTCCCTGCCATGGATCATGAAAAACATACACTTGCTCATTAAATTTTAGTATATTTGGTACATTGACCTATGAAGGCCATATGTTTATTATCTGAATTTGATCATTTTACAAATTTATCCATGGAGGTCATAGGTTTTTGTTTGGCAAGCCCCTGGTATCTAGCCATGTAGCATGTGCTTGAATAGAAAGAGGAAACTAACAGGAAGAAGCTGGTTCTGCATCCATTCACAGTAAGTCATAGGTGGATCTGTAGGCGGCTGAAAAATAGTGACTGATTAATCTCCCAGCAAATACTGCTGTGTTTGTCAACTTCGATGTCCAGAACATTCACACAGACTAGGATGAATGGCTTTTCCTACTGAATGGAAAGAACCATTATTTCTGGGAGATGATTTATACATTGCTGTCACAGTTTATAGACGTTTTATTGTGATGTCATTTGTACTACAACATTCAGCAGTAGGTTTGAGTTGGCTTTCTTTAACATACGAATGAATCATTTTGTAGAAATGGCAGACCATCCTCACTTTTCCATTCGTATCACTAGAAAAAGGCCAAAAAGTATATTTTAGGAATGCAGTGATCACTTGGACATTTCAGGTCAGCAGAAGGTGTTTAGGAGAAACCTTCTGCACTACAGATCTTTCAACATCCAAACAACAGATCAACATACAGCAAATATAACTGTACATTCTCAATAGCTGGAGAGCCACAGGTCCTTCCAACAATGGCCTAAGTGTTACAGTGTAACTGGTGCCTACTGTGTTTAATATAAGCCTTTGCTAAATTCTAAGACTAGAAAAAGCAAAGCCTAATAGTAAAAAAGCCTGCAATGAGATTCTGTATGAGCTGATACACTTTGAAGAAAACATTTTGCATGATGGTTGAAAAACATGTGTTAAATTGAAATAGATCTTATGGAAAAGTAATTATGTTTTCCTTCTTTCAAGAAGAAGGAATTGAAAGGGGTAATTACAACCTAGCACAAAGTACTCCTTTAGAGAGGTAATCCTACCTGTCCCAGGTGTAATTTACTTTACAGTTTCACTATTCAGATCTCCTACAGGTAAACATGGAGCTAATGAGAAATAATGTGGCTGTTCACACACACACATGGGTTGTCATCCAACTTGTTCTACAGTGTAATATCTAAAATGCCCTTATGTGTGGCGAACAAAACAAAAGGGCATCTATACAACAAATACAATGGATGATCAATACTTAGAATAAATATGCCAATAACAAATAGGAACTCTGCTAAGACTAGTTTACACGTGGTGGGCCTTAATATTGCTATAATACATGTGAGCTTTAATCAGTAGGCTGACCAGGCATCCCAGTCTGGTCTCTGGATTAAAGGGGCACTTCTCAGGTTTACCACTTAACATCGATCTAACTTTATCCCAATGATTTTCTTTATAAATCAGGAGAGGATATAGACAATTAGGCACATGGACAATGTTATAAAGGGGCTACTGAACAGTATGCAATTGGCTTAAAGAAGAACCAAATTCTCCTTATAAGCCACGTTTGTTCATTTCTCATACATGCAAGAAACACGATATATCCACAGTCTTTCCCTTCCATTATCTAGGATTCATTTGCATGCATAATTTCACAAGTACTTGGCAGCCTTTCTATCTAGAGCAGCGGTTCTCAACCTTGTTGAGACCGCGACCCCCCTCTGACGTCGCCGCGCGGCGTGATGACGTTTCGGCCGACCGTCATCACACCGCGCGTCACGTGGTGACGTTCGGCCGAAACGTCATCACGCCGTGCGTCACGTGGTGCCGTTGCGGTCGAAACGTCATCACGTCGCGCGTCACGTGATGACGTTTACTGCCGACGTCACCCGCAGGAACCCTTATAAGAAGGGTTCCTGCGGGTGCTTCCGGGAGTCGGCGCGGCTCTCGACCCCAGTGGGACGGCCTCGCGACCCTGGCCACAGGTTGAGAACTGCTGATCTAGAGCATGTGTTTTCAGACTAATAAGGATGCAAAAAAGCAGCCATAGGATACTAGTACTTCCGTATTTGTTAGATAGCAATGTCCATGCAGTGTGTATGTTGTTCTCTTTCACAGGTAGAACAAATTAACCAGTTCAGATAAATATTCCCTTTTTAACATACAGTTTCTATAATAGCGGAACTAATAAGAAATGTATACTGTATATGTATATATATTCTTTAACATTGCAATAACAAAATGCCTGTTCCTCCTGTTAGATGCATTTAGTAAACCACTCTGATCAAATGGAGAGAGCTGAAATATTAATTTCTCAGTTTTAAAATCACTACTTTCCTCCTGATACTGCTGTTTACATGGAACAGAGACGGTTTCTTTTTAAACTGGGCAAGCAGCCCAGAATCAGAAATTAAACAGTTTATTGAAACAGTTTCTCCTTGGGTGAGGTATTTTAAGGATTAAAGCCAAGTGGCAGTGGTATAAAGTTTAGCTGGCAGCTTGAAAAGGAAAAGTAACAAATTTTTGCCACACTTTACTTTCTCATCTCTCTAATACATAGAACTGGTGTTACAGCCACTTGCCTCTGAGGAGTAAGTCCCTTATTCCTTCCTCTTCTTAATGCTGTCTCATACTTAACTTTATTTAAAATCTTTTCCGAGCTTCCCTCAGCTGACACTTTACTAAATTCAGCTCCTATAGCCCTCAGATATATCTCTCTCTTGTATTTCTTTTCTTGCTGGTTGTGTTAAAACTGTTCTCTACTGCTCTCCAATATTCTGCATCACAACCTCTCTCTTGTTCCAATTGTTACCACTCAGCATCTTCTGCTCTTCTTGGAACCAACCACCTCCATAATTAACCAATCAAAACTCTGATCCCAGGCTGCTCAATTCCTTGCCAGCACCCAAAGCGATGCATATAACTGCTTTAATAGTTCATGGCAACTTCCTCCAGCAACTCAAAATACCATTTGCTTAACAAATGTATTTTTATCTTCCTGTCACTGGCCCAACTGAAGTTAGTGTTTAATTTTTCAATTACTTTCTTTGTTGCTCTTTATTTTAGCAGCTAGCTCAGAACAATTGTAATATTTACTTCTATCTTTTGTCTTTGATGTGTGTGGGCTAATGTACTGTCGGGCAGCCCGAACCTAGACAGGAGACTGGACTTCATCTGGCCTCTACTTTTTGACCTTTTCAGATATGATTGGATCTGCCGTTCTGGTGACAGAATCACCTGTTTAGCTCATTGGGTCAAGGAGCCGCACAAGCCATCACACCACGCCAAAGTGCAGAGAGATCTGGACAATGTGTGTCGAAGACGCACGCCTACTGGAGGTATTTGATCACACTTGTCTGCATCAATTAGCACATGTGAAGTTTAGCGTTAAGGTGAGCAATGCTCAAGTAAGGCAGTGCATTCTGGGGAAGAATTTAGGACAGCACTCAAGTTGTTCAGAGAATTCAACCAGCAAGGCTGCATTGGTTAGGTCATACTCTGTGCATGGAGCCCACTTGACTACCAAACTGAGCTTTGTTCTCGTCTCCAGGTAAGGATTGGAGAAAGCCTGATGGAGGCCAATCCATGACCTGGTCCAGAGGAATGAAGAGTTTGACTATAGACTTAGGGAAAGTGGGAGCCTCTCGGCTCCCTGGTTGGGACCCAAAAGACCATGCTCATGAATGGATCCATACACTTAGGGATATGGCTCTGAATAGAAATCAGTGGTAGACATTTAGGCACTTTTTATCATGTCAGACTGTCTGTGTTGAACACTGAGTTTGATGTTTCTGTGAGTTGACCAAGACGGTATTTCTTCTTCTTTCCATTTTGCAAACCCTCCCCTCCCTGTTTATACAACTAACGTGTTTCTTCTTTTCAGTCATCGATTGCGTAGCAGTCAGCAGCAGTATTCTACACCTCTGTTACACTGTTGTTGACAATAAAAACATTTTTTTACAAACATTACACTGTAAACAGTTTACAAGATAATGGGATTGTTATGTACCTTTTACAAGTGTATATAGCGTTACCTAGATATTAAGGAGAGATGGTAAGGATTTGGCATAAATATTTTTCTGAATTTTATGCTACACAAAGAATCAACATTTTTGCAGCATGTGCAAGAAAACACTAGAGAAAAACACTATAATTTTCAGAGCTATTGCTGTTTGAAGTAATTTGCAAGGTCCAACATGTTCTAACACACCCTGCGATAATCTTGGGAGTATTTAGGACATAATTTAACATTTACTTACATCTAATCTGTCAAAAAATCTGTTGTGAAATGGATGCCCACCCTTGCCCACTGCATCCTGGGATAGAGGACGGAGTTGATCCCCCATATCTACTCTGTAGTAATTGGAAAAATAAAAAGAGAATAAAGGGGCTTGATGTCTTCATGCTCCCCAGTAATATAAGGTGTTCTGGTGTTTCAGACTCAACTTTAGAGCCCATGGAGAGGTTGAAAGTAGTAGAATGTGGCTTACATATGATACCAGATAACTTCAGGTCTGGCCAATTGTCTTAACAAATTGTACCAATCACTGTGGTAAATAAATAAAGCTTGTTTTCTATTTAAGCATAGAACTGTTTGGTTTTACAAATCCAACACATCACACAGCCTGCTCTCTGATATGGAAAAGTGAGATTGCCTGTCCAAAAGCAGCCATAAACAATAAGTAAGATTTATGGAAGTTGTATAAGGAGGTGTCTTATTATCTGGATACAGATCTGTTTCAAAACCAGATGGTTGAACATCAGTCAACGAGAATAAATCAGGACATAAAACATTAGAGAAAATTGCTGATTTTTTTTTTTCCATTAACAAAGTAATAAGCCTGAGTCATGCCTATATAACCCCTAAACTCTGTAATTTCAGCTTTACTTTTTATAATGTCACTGGCAATATTCATTAAAAAGGCCTTGTTAATGTATATGTATATATAAAATCAAACTTCTAACGGTATAGATATGTGAGCTGTCCTAACTTGATTGAATTGGGTTGCCTAAAGGAACAGAACCAATGGGATCCTGGTGGCGCTGGTTAACATTTTAACATTTTAGGGTTATATTTGGGTGGAGGAAAGTTTTCTTCCAGTAAACCCTCATAGAGTGGTTCTTGACTGGGATTCTATCAAACCCTAGGGGCTCGGTGATTCGGTCTCAGGAGTTCGGCGGAGCCTCCGCCACGGAGGTCAAGTGACTTATCACTAAAGAAGGGTTCGGTGAATGTGCGTATGAAACTGGTGGGTTTGGTACCTCAAACAAGGTTAAGAACCACTGCTCTAGTAGTTTAAAGTTACACCATTTAATGCCATGCACGGTGGTGTTTTTGAAAAAGCACTGGATATCTACTGTATGTGTAAAAATGGTTTAAAAAAAAGTGAAATGCTTCAAGAACAGTTAAATTAGTTAAATGCCGCTATTTTGTAAATGATTAATTTTTTCCTGTGACAGTCACAGTCTGCATGTTACCTCTCTGATACAGCTTAAAGCAGGGGTCTCAAACTCGCGGGCCAAATGCGGCCCTTGGGATGCTAGTTTGTGGCCCCCAGTCCTGCACTCCACCAGGCGTTTTTTTCGCCGGTAGAGAGCTGGATCCGACACAGAGGGAGTCCTGGCTGACTCCCTCCGTGAAAAGAGGAGGGCTCCTGTGACCCGATC
>WMED01009719.1:0-16156 GCA_019650415.1 Pipa parva | reverse complement strand
ACTTTCCTTTTTCTAATGTGTGCACTTTAATTTACTCCACAACATTTTTAAATATCTGGGGGGGTTTTTAACCACAATAAAAAGTCAAATTAAAATATGATGCGGTGATGTTCTTTATCAGTCCTGTTTGCTTGTTCGGAAAACCTAAACATTTCTCAATAACTTTAAAAATAATGAATTGAAAGTGGTGAAAGGACATTTACTTTTAAGTACCAATTTAACCAATACATTTTTGTTACATGTAACACTACAGTTAACCCCTTACTGGAGGCCATAATCTTTTGAAATATGTCATCCCAAATCCAGCATACATTTCAATAAAAATGCCCCAGAAGTATACGTCAGTGACATTGATCATACATTAACACCTTCCATAGAAAACCAGATCACTCATTCAAACTTATTTGACATTAGGACCTTCACTGGTGTAAACTGCATGAGGCAGATATTTCCAAGCACTGACTTTTTGGATACACTTTAGGGCATACCTGGGTCTAGTTAACTCTAATCTCTTGTCTCTGAGGTCACACTACTAGCAGGGCTCATTCTCCACATAGTGATATCATAAAGTTATGTATCTACAGAAGACTGTTGCATGGTGCAGGGACCAGTAAAATAAACATTATAGAGCTCATTAACATTTAGTAGGGTGAACGTAAATGAATTACTACATGCTGTACTGTGTTTGATGTAAGTCAGCAGAACTGACACAGGAGTTATGACTGCATGAATGCAACTGAAATGTAAAAGCATTTGGCATTTAACTTTGCACACATCAAACAATACATGTATTGAGTGGTTCATCATCCCATATACCAGTTCAGATTCTTCAATGTCATTGAGCACACCATCCAACACGGGCCTGCTAACCATCTTTTAATCCACTTTATAGGTACCGATGAAGGGAGAGTGAATCTCTGAAACATTTGCTGTTTTCACTTTGACAGTAGGGTCTTAAATGAAAGGATCATTGGCACAGTGGCAGTGTTAGATGGTGTGCTCATTGCCATTGGTGATCAAGTTGTTAAAGGAGAACTATAGCTGAACAGTGGCCAATGAAGCACATGTGCAGAAAGATTTTTTTAGATCTGCGCATGCGCTTCAGTAGATATTTCACCAAAATGAGGAAGGGGGAGGGTGCTTGTGACAGTCTACGTCACATACACAGAGCTGCATCGGGGAGTTTTTCAGCAAAATTATCTGTATAGGATCATGTGAATGAAGCTGAACCTGCAGTAGTACTGTAATTGTACAGGTCACGATTAGTTAACTATGTTGTTCAACTATAGTCCTCCTTTTAAGAGCAACGGCTTTGGTCCATTTCAGCGAGTGTGGTAAGGTTTCATTTGAAAAATAAAACAAGAAAATGGACATCAGTAGTGGTACAAGAGCAAAAGGTTTAATGTTCCATCTTTACAGATGCACAAATGATGTTTCAGGGGGTAGCTCCTCCCTTCATCAGGTGTGACACATTAACCCTTTAGCTCTTGCACCACTATGGACATCCATTTTCTTGTTATGACTTATATTATATGTCTGGCCATCCATTTTGCCTATTGACACTTTTACTATTGCATTTGAAAATTAGTATGACCAGGAATTTAAATGACATATTACTGACTTGTATTACAAATGAATTAAAACCACATCACCCACATGATATGCTAAGTAGGTAAATTGGTATTGTAAAATGAACTACTATGTCAAGCAAATCGGTAAAGGAGAACTAAAAAAAGCCTCACATTAAAAACAGGTTCTAGTCATAAATAGGTAAAAAAGGCAAACAATAAAAAAATGTGCATTTCTGTTGGCTTTTAATGAGTCACCAATACATTTTTCATGAGCAAACATCCTGTTCTGTTAGTCTTAATGGAATCAAAAGGAATGCATTTTGCCTCTTTACATATTTCACTCTGGTTGTGAAAATCATCCATTTAACAGCACTACAAAGGTATAGAGTTCAAAATAAATTATGTAAAAAACTAATTAAAGCAGCTAAGTTGGAGACAGAAAGACTCATTGCCCAAGAGAGTAAAACAAACCCAAAAACGTTCTTTAATTACATAAATAATAAAAAGATTAAGACAAAAAGCATTGGCCCTTCAAAAAATAAACAGGGAATTATTGTGGAGAAGAGGAGAAAGCAACTTTATTAAACATATTTTTCTTCACTGTGTTCACAGAGAAAAATGAAATGTCAGGTGAAATGAAGAGAGATAAAGTAAACGCTTCCTTAAATGTTGCCTGTCTTACCCAGGATGAAGTATTGTGCCATCTTAACATGATTAATATAGATAAATCACCAGGTCCAGACAATATACACCCTAGGGTCTTAAGAGAATTAAGCATAGTCATAGACAGACCATTTATTATTTAGGGACTTTATAATGACAGAGACTGTTCCACAGGACTGGCACGTAGCAAATGTGGTCTCTATATTCAAAAAGGGGTCAAACTGTGAACCTGAAAACTACAGACCTGTAAGTCTAACATCTATTGTGGGTAAAAGGTTTGAAGGCTTTCTAAGAGATGCTATCCTGGAGTATCTCAATACAAAGAAATGTATAAATCCAAACCAACATGGTTTTATGAGGGATCAATCCTGCCAAACAAATGTAAGTAGTTTTTATGATTTTTCAATAGCATTTGTTGTTGAGCCACATAAAAGACATACATAAAGAATGCTTGGACTGGGGGAAATTGTGTGAAAGTGGGTTAGTAACTGGCTCAGTGATAAAAAACAGAGTGTGGTTATAAATGGTACATACTCACATTGGGTTACTGTTAATAGTGGGGTACCCCAGGGGTCAATTTTGGGTCCTCTTTTCGTCAATGTATTTATAAATGACTTTGTTCAGGGATTGCATAGTAAAATTACAATTTTTCTAGATGATACTAAACTGTGTAAAGTAGTTAATAAAAAGGAGGATAGTATTTTATTAAAGATGTATCTAGATACATTTCAGGCAAATGAGGTTTAACACCGCTAAATGTAAGGTTATGCATACAGAACAGAATAAGGCAAGTCAAGAATTTTTTCCAAATGGGAAATCACTGGGTAAAACAGACAAGGAAAAGGATTTGGGAATAAACTTAACTGTAGTCCCCAGTGTCAAGCAGCAGCTGCCAAAGCAAATAGAATCATGAGATGCATCAAAAGGGGCATAGATGCATATGACGAGAACATAATTATACTACTTTACAAGTGACTTTTCAGACCACACACTGAATATCGTGTGCAGTCAGTGAACAAAAATATGTAGTTGAGCTTGAGCGGGTTCAAAGACAGGTTATTAAAGTAATAAAATGCATGGGCAAAATAGAGTACCAAGAAAGATTATCAAAATTGGGCTTATTTAGTCTAAAAAAAAAGAAGATTAAGAGATGACCTTGTATAAATATATTGACCATATATAAATATATTAGGGGTCAGTACAGAGATTTCTCCCGCAATCTATTTATGCCAAGATTTGTTAGTATAACAAGGGGGCATCCTCTACATCTAGAGCAGCAGTTCTCAACCTTGTTGAGACCATGACCCCCCTCTGACCTCACCGCACCGCATGGCTTGTTGACGTTTCAGCTGAACGTCATCACGTACGCGCGTCACGTGATGACGTTTACTGCCGACGTCACCCGCAGGAACCCTTATAAGAAGGGTTCCTGCGGGTGCTTTCGGGAGTCAGCGCAGTTCTCGACCCCAGTGGGACGGCCTCGCTGATCTAGAGGAAAGAAAGTTTCTGCACCAACATAGAAGAGGTTTTTTACTGTAAGAACAGTGAGGTTATGGAACTCTCTGCCTGAAGAGGTTGTCATGGTTTATTCCATTAAAGAGTTCAAAAAGAGTTTGAATGCTTTCCTTCAGTGTAAGAACATTACAAGTTATGGGTACTAGATAACTGAAGGTGGGATCTTGATCCAGGGAATTATTCTCCATATTTGGAGTTGAGAAGGAACTTTTCTCCCTAATATGAGGATAATTGGCTCCTGCCTCATGGGTTTTTTGTCTTCCTCTGGATCAACATTGCAGGAAAATAGGTTGAACTGGATGGATTTGTGCCTTTTTGCAGCCTTATAAACTTTTAGTATGTAACATTCACAGAAACATCCTCTGCAACCTGGTGGATTGTTGCATGCACTGAAAGTCCACTTTTGAGAAACTAAAATGTGGAATGTTCTGTAGCATTTCAGATGATTACATCACTAGTTTATTGCTATGCAATCTAGATTTTATTCAAGAAACAACAAAGAATTAGTAACAGAAAAATGTGAGAATCAATTTACTTAAGGCCAGGGACACACTGGTGTATGATGCGCCTCATTTTTTTAAAAAAAAGTGCATTGGGAAAATACGGCATCACATTTCCCTGGGGTATTTTCGTGACACTCTTCACATATGAATAAGTCATACTTATAAGTCACTTTTCTTAAAAAAATGCAACGTGAAGTGTACCAGCGTATGTCCCTCTCTATGAAATCCATAGAGTGTTCCAGCGTATTTCCCTCTCTATGAAAGTGTGACATTGTATCTTCAACAGTCATTGTTCTCAATGGTTTTTCACGACAGTGTATTTTTGGCATTTTTTTCATGATGCGCTTTTTTTTTCACCTATTCACCAATGTGACCCTGGGCTCACAGTGTAACCTTGCGATTTCATTGACGTTTTCTTTGAATCACTTAAAAACAATTGTTAAGCGCTATGTGTCTCCATTTTCAAAACTCTTCTCTTCAAACAATTGCTCAGAAATAATTCTCTGATATAAATATATACCTTGCAGTTTTCTTATGTTTTTTTTGGAGATTATAGTAAAAAAATTTACTTGTGAGATCATGAAGACCAGAATAGCACAAATGTAAAGCAAAATATGCAGAATTGTGATTTATCTTTTGATTTACTATCTTTATATAATGTCAACATATAGTAAACTCTTTACAGAGATTAAACATTTGTGTCACCTGTTTAACCTTACACCATAAGCAGTTACCCTTATTAACTTAATAAGTAAGACCAGAGGAAACCCACTCACACTGGAAGAACATACATACTTTTTTGCCTATGTTTGAGATAATTTCCTGTTTTCAACTGTTTTAATGGGTTTTAACATTTTTTTAACTCATGCACATATAATTCACCTACTCATGAAGAGTAAGAGTCTGTCAAATTCACCAGTTTTACTTCACCAAATCAAAGAGCAGAATTAGGGGGGTAATGACAGAGCTCTGACTGTCTGTCTGGTTATGCTACTATGCAAGAAATTGTGACCAACACCGTTTCTTCACTAGTGAATAAGGAGTAGAGAGTTTGTGACCATTGAAGGGTAGCAACCCGAAGTGACATAAATTCCCTTTGATAGATTAATTTTTACTTTGATGAATAAGCCCCTCATCTGAAATGTTTTGATTCTATCACTGTAGTCTGGAGATTCTTAAAGGCACTGCATAGGTTTGGTGATGAAAGGGAGAATAAAACAAAAACGAAAACAAAACAGTATTAATCAGTTATTTATATTTAGAGCCTGGGAAGTGTTCACATGAGAATAGGAGTGATATTTCTGGAATTTCATTGTTTTACTGTTTTAATAAAGAAACTAAGAACGTAAGGCATTTAAACAGTGAACATTTTACAAACAGCTTTTTAAACACTAATGGAAATATTTTTCTCCAACAAAATATTATTTAAGTTGCCGTGTCTCTTCAAATAATCTTTAAATAATCCTATTTCATAAGCAGTGATGAATCATTTGTGTTAAATAAGATATGATATTTTTATAAAATATAAATATATGCTATAATTATCACAGTGTTTGTTCCTCTGCCTTTTGCACAAGTTTCTTATCTCGAGCATTATTATTAATATATGTAATAGGGGCTCAGCACATAACTGAAAAACAAAAATAATCTAATATTTATAGACTGTTATGCAAATGATTCTCAGATTTAAAAAAATGGCTTATATTTAAATCATAATGTGAAACAGGACTGCTGTGTTTTGAGGGAGAGATAAGCATAAGAAATGAACAACAGACAAAGCACAACTCAAAAAATGACTATGATTAAAGTAAATATATATATTTTTAATCCTCACCTGCTTTACTAAATATAACACACTGCTCTCATGCATAGATAAAACTATTTTAAAATGATTATAGTGTCGTGATAACTATAGATCTGTAAATAATATGTACATCCAGCTTTTATCTGTTAATTTGCAAGGCCAATTAAATTGATTTCCAAATACGTTAATACTTGTACCTGAGCCTAGAGTATACATAATGTGATACACTTTGTGGCCTCTGATCTAGTTGTCAGTGTACAATTGTTTGGCATTTGTCCAAGTCAGGGCACAGTTGGCTTCCTCAAATTACACAGTGGGTTGAGTGGGTGTGGGAAGACACAGTCTGTCTGAGATTCTCACAAACAAAGCAGTGATATGAGACTGCAGCATGATCTGACATAATTCAAATCCTGTTTTCATTTTTTCTTTTTTTTCGTTAGCCTCTTGATGCAGAAAGAAACATAAAAAATATAATGAAGAAGCGATATAACATATAGTTTGGCTCATATGGCCATTTAAATTTCAAAGGTAATTAGATTGGTAATTATAAAGCCTCCAGCATTTGATTAGTCATTTCCTCTACATTTGTTCAAAGAGTTAAGGAGACTGCTCAAGACAAGAAAAGCTGTAATGTGTCTACAAGGCAAATTATAAGTGACATTTACCTCTAAATTAAAGACAGGACCTTCAAAATGAAATATATGCCTGTGCACTTTAAAATTTTGTTAGTAACATATTTGCATTATTCCTTTTAGTAGAGCAAGGTACCCTTTATATGTGAAGTTGCCTCCCACTGACTCAACATAAATTACAATAAATCAAATGATAAAATCATCTTGCAACAGACCTTCTTTTTTATAGCCCTTGATATTTAAATGTAAAGGTGTTCATGGGTCTAGGAATCGGTTCTGCAAAAATATTATCAGACATATGTCTTGTTATTTCCTGCGTGACCCTGGCATTGATTGGCAGATCACCTTAAAAGGACCTACTCCCCTATAAAGTACACAGTTCTCTTTACATTCATATCAGTAAACTGACATTTAAGAATCATAGTGTTGTTAAGATTCTGCCATTCTCTCTCTCTATGCACATCAATGTCTTAACTAATTATGATATTAATCTGAGCAACAGAAAATTGTCATCTGCTTAATGCCACTAAAAAAAAGTCCTATATCACACATGCAGAAAAACTATCTCAATATGTGTGTAATAATAGGGTACATATTTCCCCTGCTATAACAAGAACCATTGACTTTAACTCTTTGTTCCTTGGCTGTAGATCTTCCATTCTATAACTGTCAACATATTCTGTTTCCAAACAAACAGCATTTGAGTCACATTGTGCATTAATCATTTGGGTAGAGCAAGCATGAAGAGAAAGTGTAATTAGTTAATAGATATACATATGAGTATAAAGTAATATTTGATTGGATTCACATTGGATATGAAGGGAGATTCTTCACAGTTCTTCAATGTGAAAAAAATCATAGATCAATGGCAAGAGATTTTTGGGTAAATATAAAAGTTATAGATCTTAGTTAAATTGTGGTCACTGAGCTTTAGCTTAATCTCCTTTTTTGACTATATCTGAAATAATATAATTAACTATTTTAAAAAGCATACACAATGAAATACCATACTTAGTTTTAAGGCTGCTATTTGAAATCATTAAAACAACACATAGCTAAGACAGATTTAATTTGTTGGGATATTTTGAATTAGCCTAGATCTGTATGATGGAGCACAAGTCTTTAACACTTTAAACGATCTAGAAACTGATGTATCACCCACTTATCTATTCTGCATTTAAAAGAAAGCTTGGCGCTGGCTTTTCATTTGAAATTCAGTAAATCTAAATATTTAGTAGCTAAAAGCTTATGTAAAAATGTGCCTTAATCCTGGACTTTTTTCTTTTAAAATATAAACCTGTTCTTTAGTTTTTTAAGTTACCTCATGTCTGGCTTAAACAATTGGCTTAAAATATAACCATCAGCCTGTTGACCAATCAGTCTATACATCCACCCACAGACCTAGTACATGTCATATATTTTACTTTATTTTGTATTTTAAATTGGGGCATTTATAAACAGTTACTGGTTCTTGGGTCATTGCATTTCCTTTTTTCTATTTGATTTACCATTAAATAACCAACATCATTTTCCAGCTAACTTTTCTTTATTTCTTGTTTTCTGTCTCTCTCTTAGTAGGGATGCATCTCAGTGGTAGACAGTCACCACAAGTTCCCTCCTTCCAGGGATACCACTCTTTTAGTCACATTTCTCTGCCTCTGCTTCAGGCTATACTAAGCTTTTAATGAAACGTGCTCTTCTTTCAGGGTAACTTAACCCTGCTACTTGTTTCCTGTCTTAAGCCAAGGACACATTCTCCATTGACATTCCTTGGTGGGTGGAAAAGCTCACTTTATCTATTAATTAGATTAGAATTTAATATGTATCAGTTAACCTAATCCCACTAACTAGGGTTACTATCCCATTTAGAGAATTCCACATGGTTTCTTCTCAGGGTTGTTTCACACGCTGAATGTCTTCCTTCTTCTGCCTTTCCAGAGATAGTCTCCTACTTCTTCCCACTGACTCTGCTGAAACTTTCTCTGCCCCATACACATTTAACAAGTCTAAACTAGATATATCTACACACAGCAATTCTTCAAGAAAAAAAACCCACACCTTTTTAAACACAAAATAAGTGTTATGGGATATGAGTTTGCAATTTCCCCAATCACCCCTTTCTTTTCTTCTCTGAGTATGAGATTTAAGGAGCTGACTCTTTCTAAGCATAGTGCCTGTGTTTTAGTGGTGTTCTTCATTTAGCATTCTTGTCTTTGACTTGTGTCTTCTACCTGTGGATTGATCATAGGTCCTCCATGCCTGTTTGTGCCTTGTGTCTCTGTTTTTGTGATTCTTGGTGTTAGAGTCACTAGTGTCACACTTAATTTTTCCTGTTTCAGAGTTCTGTGTTTCCAGTCTTCAGGCTACAGTGTCTCCTGTTTTAGTTCTGCTGTGCAAACCCTGCTGTGGTAATAGAGTATATACTATGATTATTATACAATCATTTCCTCTGTGGTATAATAGTAGCAATGGTCCTGTGGCCTAACAATATGCCTCTGGGGTAACAGCAGTCCTTTATAAATATATATATATATATATATATATATATATATATATATATATATATATTAGTACTGAAGTTATACCTGGAATTTGGGTGCAAGACTAAAAGGAATCACAGACACCATCTCCAAATGCTCTCAAATAGTGGTTCAGCTTGAATTTATTTTGAGATTTATGGAGAGCAGAGTCATTAACTTATATATATGCACATTTTGTGTATGATGCCTCACAGTGATTATTCCAGTTTTATAAAAATGAATAAATAAGTACCCTGAAAATTCTTATCACCTTTCTTTTATTTATCTAATTTTCAGTACCTTGCTGAGCACTGGTGCTCATATAATTCCAGAAGATATGCTATTCATAATAATAATAAGTGTAAAACTTTAACTATTATTGTTATACGTAGGGATTTTTTTTTAATGTTTTCTGCCTCCTAGTTCGATATTACTAAGATAGGCAGACTTCCCCTTTAAACAGTGTTACACGATATGTTCATGTGAATTAGTATCAGATGTCCATGTTACTAAAGTCATTTAAAAGAATTTGTCAAATTTGTCTAGCTGTCTTTTCATTTACTAGGTACAAGTTTTATTCAACTACAGTTTATGGATTTTCACTAAAAGGATCTCTTCCAGTAAATAAGTTCTGCCTAATATTAATATCTCTGGTGCTTTCTTGCTGTTTTCTGGGACTTATCATTGATGTGAGTTCCTTGATTAAGGATTTTAATGTGAGTCTATGATAATGCCCTTGTGTGGAGTGGTCAGCATGCATAAACCATGTGAATCACGTTGATATAATAAAGTCTATTAATAATATATTAATTCATCCTCCTTTAAATGCCTGACGCGTGTATTGCTTTTCATACATGCCATGTGTAATTAGACTCATGAGAGACCTGAATATACACATATTCATTGACAAAGTAAATACAATTTCCTCTCAGATTAAACCTTTAGAAAACTCAAAATAATAGAAAAGGGTAATTAGTAAATAGAAAATCCTATTGGTCCCACAAAGAGGAAGCATTTTTTGATGTAAAAATTGCAAAAGATACAAATAATAAATGAAATACTTTCATTTACTTCTACTAATAGTTTGCTCTTCCTATTGCCCTGAACAATAAGGAATAACAAGGAGGCAGTTCCTGAGACTGTAAAGAAACTGGACTTCTAATAAAACATAAAACTAAAGCACAGGAAATGTCCCATCAATTTCAGCAAATGAGTCATAGACAAAGAGAAAACATTTTCCAAAGAGCTGCCTGATATCTATGCACAACAATTTATAGGAAAGTGTTAAAGGGTGTGGAAAGTTTAAAAAACTGTCCTATTATACTATATTTAATTAATTATCCCAAAGCAGATATTTTCTAATACATTGTTTTTAGTTGTTTCTTTTGAATTTCTTCTTTTTACCATCATAATTACTATCCTCATTGTAAAGAAAGTTTCACGCAGTGCACATTGTTACAACCTGCTTTGAGGAATGGAAAAAAAAAGATTTTCAATTTCTCAAGCAAATGTTGCGCTAATAAAATATATAAAAATACAATGTAGCCAATACTTTAGGACTTAGGAAGTAGGAGGGGCAAATCTACAGTTATATAAGAAATGAGTTAAAGGAATGTCATGTACGGCTTGATAACTTTTAAGATCTATGCTGAATATGAGAAGTTGGTGAAGTGCCTATTTGTGGGGAAAAAAATCCAGAAAGTCAAAACCACCACACAAAAACTAAGATTGCTTATGCAATTAACTGACTGATGAAGACTTACCCTACACTAATTTTGATCCAGTGAACTCATTGCTGTCTAAGTATATATACATCAGTATGCTGGTGCAACAGTCATTTAATGTCATTTTCACCACTGAGGTTAATGACCAGCAGAGACCATGTTTAAGCTGAATGTACTGGTTATCACATTTTAGACATGTAATAATTAGGTTTTGTTGATTGCACATGAAGATTATCTAATGCTTTACTACTCTATTAGCACTGACCTAGTAGGTTTCAACGTTGACACCCATGAGCCACTTCATTAAAGGGACAGTAAACTTCCATTTTGATCAAGGTTCACAATATGTTTGTGTAAAGTCATGTTGACTTTGATAGTAGTAAGCATTTAGTTATAGTGCAAAGTATTTATACACTCCTACTATAATCTCTCTTTGAAAATTTCCATTCAACACCAGTTAATTTGTCAGGGTTCATTTTCTCACAGCAGATCGGCTTTGCATTATGTCTGCGCAATTCTGGTCAGCATCAATAATTACTGCAATGCAAGTGGATTTCATATGGTACCCTCAGCACAACCTTAAATGTAAAGTACATATGAACTGCAATTGTTTTTTATGCTGCAAATAAAACTGGCCTTCAGAGCCAATTAGCATTATAATACTGACAAGAAGAGGATCATCAGCTTACGTGTGTCTTGTACAAGCTATCAAACTACGGTGTCTTTTTTGTATAACAAGAAGCAGCACAGATGTTTTGTACTACAGCCTTCATACACCTGGTTATAAATATTGAAAAATGAAGAAACATTTTTTGGCTTGTGTTTTCATATGTTTCTGGTCTAAAAAGGATTATTAAGTGTTGATAGGTCCACATGGTATCCCTAAAAATAGAACACATAAAATACACATGAATAACAACAGCAATCCATATAGCTAAATGTCACATGATATGTGCAGGATATATCTAGACTTATCAGTCGTTGTGATCTTTATAAAAATGTATTTTATTTTATAGGTGTGCAGTTTTAAAGGAAATATAAGGATGGAAGATCCATAATTATTCTAGGTGAATGGATCACCCCTTTCACAAACATACATGTCGATTAATAAAAAGGGAGAAATATTAAATATTCAGTATATAAGAGGCCCCTGGAGCAGGCAGGTCCCCTGCTGTAGGTGAAGGGCATATTTTCTGGGCTAAAAACTGCAAGTAAAGAATAGGTGGGGAGTTAAAGGAAGAAGGTGGAGAACCGAAAAGGAAGTGGGAGGTGCGGAGAGTCCACAGTATCCTGCCCTTCCACACTTGGTGTTTATTATGATTTTATTGGACCATTCAGTACATCACTCAAGCCCTAAGAAAGAAGGGAATGACTGAATGTTATTAGTGAAAAGGCTGATTCTCCAATAGTTATTGAGAAAAGTTCTGACATTGTAGTGCAGAAAATGTTACAAGTTAACTTTACACTTTATACCAACTATAAAGTTTACTTTTTCTATAGCCACAAAGAGTCACGGGGATCATTATCATTTCCATCAATAGATTCAAAGGGACATGAACAAGCAACATCAGAGCAATGCATAATTAATCTACGATATGGAACTGATGATAAACAACGTAGTCATTATCTGACTATGAGGGGAAACAGGCTCAGGGGTGCATGTTACCTAATCTGACCTCTACTAAAATCATACAGCTATTGCAGCAGAAGATTTCTGCACACTCTTCCTGGTTCCAGTTCAGTAATCAGGCAATAAACCTGCAGAAGTTTCTGCCTGCCCCAATCCTCCAACCTTTGCATTGCTGCAGAAAAAGACCCCACATATTCATATGTAGAAAATCTATACTGCAGATTGAGAGAAAAAATGATTTATGCAGACTGAGTCAAACTATACCTCCAAATGGGGAAAAAGAATCTGTTTACGTTAAATGACTGATAAAACCTACAAGTGAAAATAAACAAATGAATATTCCAACTTGACACATTATCATCCAGATTTTACTGCTGTGTGTTTGCTTATCTCATTCACATTGTAGACATCTATGCTATTTGGCATTTAACAAGCCCTCACCCACAATCAGTGAGACACTGATATCAAAAAGACTTTAGCCCTAGAGTCATATCAAGTGAAATTTAAATGCAGAAATTATATTTTTTTTTTCTTTTCATTGCATCCAAAACATTCATGGCATGAACTTTCCTTCACCTTAATACTGCAGTTTGGTTGCATTGATTAAAAAGGAATTTTCCATTAAAAAAGAAAAGTCACTTCTCATATAACTGAATGAAGCCTCCATTTCACAAATGTGTTTAAATAGTACATAAAAGACACATTTACTCACTTGATTTTAATGTTGCAGAAAGTTTGCATATTTATTGTCTTAAGCATATAAAAATCCACATTTCTCTTCACTGACATTTTTATATTGTATTTGCTAATGTTGCCCTTTACTGTGATGCAGTCTTGCTGTTCTAGAATGTAAGTATGAAAGCTGAATGAAATACACCGGGAAGGCAGGATATACTGTCGGAATGCATTTTTAATTTTCAGAGTTTGAGATGACATGGGAATACTTTGAGACTGAAAAACTAAACACTTGCGAGTATGAGATTTTATTAAAGTTGTAATAATAAATTGTTCATTATTTGGCATATGGTTCATTTAACAATTTTAATAATTAGAATTTTCATTTTTTGACAAACTCAATAAATATACCTAAACCTGATGCATAACAAATACTTTAATAATAAAAAAAGCAACATTGGGATTTTACTGTTATTCATAGCAGAATGTGTGGTAGGTGTCACTGAGGAAAAGAAAGACATAATATTCAGGGCATTTTTATCGGTTCATGAATACTAAGATAATAAGATACTGTAAGTTTGAAACATTTGATTATGAAAACCTGGGGGAAATGTGCCACTTTTTGGCAATCTTATGAGTTTAGAATTTAATGTATGTTTATTTGTTGTATAAATAGTTCCTTGTGCAATAAGAAACAATAAGTGGTGTTTTTCATTTTGATGTCTAACTATATCAGTCTCAAGCTAGGGATACAAGCTGAAAGTATTTTATTGAGGTAGTGTATTTATCCATTTGAAGTCTGCTGTTTCCACAACATGTATTTACCTTACATCTCTCTGTTCTGTAAGCAGGAATAATGTCTGTTTCAGGGATAGTTTTATATTCTCTTAAAGGGAAGTGAGAAGCTTAGTGTAAACTGAGCTAATGGGAGACAAAAAGATCTCTGAATACTAGGCTCTATCTGTGCTAGTAAATCACTGGCTCTGGATGCATAGTCGGTCACAGAAGGCTTGCTTGCTCCGTAAATCCCCTTTTAAAAAAGATTCCTTCTATTTCCAAACCAGCTGCTTATTGCCTCTCACCCCCTGATATTTAGTTCATCTAGTATTGTCAATGGCAGGTATTTCTATACCTAGATGCTACACCTATCCACCTTGATCCTGTAAAACATGGCTAAAAAAATAATGAAAACTTGGTTACACAAACTGGAATCTATTCAGCAGTGTAAATGCATTGATCTATAACTTGCCTTAATATGAAACCATCACTGTAACATTCAACATTTTGTTGGGTGAGAAGGATAACACACCATTCACCAGGCCAACAATGTCTACACATATACACCTACTCCCTTTTTTCTGTGCCAAGTAAGGACTGGCCAGCAGAACTCAAAATAAGTGAATGAGTTATTGTTTTGTACATTGTATAAATACATAGTATAGTTTATTTGTAAGAAAGGAACAAATTATCTCCAAAGAGAAGTGATACCAGTGACTGTAAAGTAAAGTACCAGTTACTACATTTATATACAATCTCTGTTTATTCCATACAGAAAAAAAGAAAAATATTTCTAATTTTTAATACTTCAAAGAATATTTTCAGTTTTCAAAATAATTACATAAATAGAACCTCAATGAAAAATGAAAGAGGACAACTACATAGGCAAAGGTGAAGCTAAATACTCATCCAGTAAAATATGAGTATAGAATTCTACTGCAATAAAATTACTACTGTTCATTCTTAGGTTTTATTAGTGCTCTTCAAAACCACTGGTGGTGTATTATCAGTGCCAGAGATACATCACATGAGCATATAGGCGCAGAATACTTGGTCAATGAGGACAAATTATACAATGAACTGAAGTATTTTATCTGTGTGATTCATAATTTATTTCAAATTGAAATTACCTCAGGCTCAGCATTCAAATACTTTTTATTTAGAATTAATTCCCAAATCCCCCTGCCTATAAGACAAAGGCCATTAGGTCAATATTATTTAGCAGATAAAGTGGGAAACTGGGTAGCAGTAATAGCAGAAACATAAATGTATCATTGGACTAATTTTCAAAATCAAGATATTTTTGGGATCATTAATTTAGGAGTTTTAGGGGGAAATTCAGGATAGTGTGAAGTGAGGTGCGGAGTCCTCGCCTCACTTTGCACTGACTGATATGCGCACGCTGATGTCCTGCATGTGGACATCAGTGAGCGCTTTAAAGGGATTCCAGTCTCGGCAAGGCAACTCTTTTGGTCTCGCCGAGACTGGAATCCCTTTAAAGCGCTCGCTGATGATCCCAAAAATATCTTGATTTTGAAAATTTGGGAACAAGGTGTGTGTGTGTGTGTGGTGACAGGTAATCAAGACCAGTGATTATGATGTATTTGTTAAAGCTTGTATAAGTTTTAAGTGCGCAGTGAGGTGACTCAGTGGTTAGCAATGCTGCCTTGCAATGCTGAGTTCTGGGTTGAATTCTACCCTGGACTTCATCTGCATGGAGTTTGAATGATCTCACCATACTCATGTGAGTTGACTCTGGTTTCTTCCCACAGTCCAAAGAACATACTATGTAGGTTAATTGAAGCCTGTCTGAATTGGCCCTAGTTTGTGTGTGTGAATGAATAAGGAAACTAGATTGTAAGCTCCACAGGGCAGGGACTAAAGTAAATGAGTAATCTCTGTAAAGCTATATCAATGCAATGAAGAGTAAATAAACAATATCCATCCACTTCTTCTAACACCTCTTTTTCCTATAGTTGAGATTCTGAATCCTTACAGCTGGGGTTTCTGGAAAGACCTTTTATTTTGTCCTGTGAATACTGAACAGCCCAGCTTTTGTCCTGTAAAGACTGAGCAGCCCAGCTTTTGTCCTGTGAAGACTGAGCAGCCCAGTTTTTGTCCTGTGAAGACTGAGCAGCCCAGT
>WMED01009718.1:1067-16157 GCA_019650415.1 Pipa parva | reverse complement strand
ATGGGGTTTCTTAACTCCTACAGTTCTCTCTTTTCCCCTTCAGAACAATAGACAATGGAGTCATGCATCTATTACCTGCTGTATTATTTTGACTAGAGAAACATATTTTATTTAAATAGAAATAGCATCACATTTGTATTCTACTTAAGCTTTACAACAACAATCAGGCTTAATCATTTTATACCATATTGTACACTTAAACCCTTACAAATCTTTCCTACCCTCCTCAGAATGGACAACCATGCTTGTGATGTTATTTTCTGTTTAATCCTTTATTTAAAAAATATACATGTCAATCCTGTGGTGGCCTAAGGAGTTTTTCTATGACAATGGTTTTTTAAGTGGATTTAACTTTAGTATTTATGGTAAACTTATGTGTGAATTGTCAACCACAGCCCGACATTTAATTCCAGTAACAGAAATCAAAGGCTTTTGATTTGAAAAGGCAGAAATGTGAAAAACCTACAAATCAGTCATCTGAATCAGTCCGTTAAAACATCTACTTGAACTATCTGAACCAGTTTAATCATTTCGACGATTCAGCCTTGAAACTCAGCATTTAGAGCTATTTCTGCTCTGGTGTTTAACTCTTTCACAGATGTACTGCAGGAGATCAATTCAACTGCATTGACCTTATTTGAACTTGATAAAAAACAAATATTATATTTATTACCGTCTGTGCAAGTATACATTACTTGTGCAAACTAAGGGACTTATTCATTAAAGTCAGAACAGGCAAATGAAGGTCAGAATTCCTATTAAATTGCCACTTTCCCATATCCAGGTATTCAGCAAACTCTGCAATGTGACCAATTTGCTTAGTGACGATGCCCCGAGCACTTTGCCCCACTTTACATGCACAGGTAATTCACCTATTCATCAATCAAGCATAGGAATCGGTCACATAAGCACATTTGGCAAGGTGTGCTGTGTCATATTCAGTGGAAAATTAAAATAGTGAATTAGGGGGTTGATAGCAGGGCTCCTATTTTCCTACTGACTAGCCCACCTTCATAGGTGTGCACAGGACATTTCATTGGGGTGTGCCCAGGCCATTTCATTGGGGTGTGCCCAGGCCATTTCATTGGGGTGTGCCCCTGAAGAAAAAAAAATCTTAAGACTAGGTTTACACTGGCATTTTCATATGCGGTGTGTCATCCTGCATGCTGCCATTAGCCCTGTGCACACGCCTATGCCCGCATTATGCAAGAAACCGTTTCCAATGCCATCCTCTTCTTCCCTAGGAGAATCCTCCATTTAGTGAGTAAACAGTAGCCAATTGATGCCAATACACTTCGACAGTCAATTTCTCACTTTGATATATAAGCCCCTTATTGAATCCCATTACTGTAACAGTTATGAAAATAATAGTAAAAATATTACTGCCACAAAATCAATTTAGAATATTGGAGGTTAATATCCAATATTTTTCACTTTTTTTTTTCTTTGATTTCATTTACTTCTTCTAATAATTGAACAAATAAGATAAAAAGGAAAGAGAAAAGCCCATCAAATAATGCACTGTGCAAGAAATACACAGCATTGCAAAGAAAGAAATTCTGCTTCAATATTGTAATTTATAGATTCCGCTTGTAAACATCTATTTGTAAGATGTAATGTGGCCATCCAAAAGCTAAATAAGTAAATCAACACCGTGTGCATTTTATCTAGCTTTAAGAACATATTTGCATGACTCATGCCAAGCTACTGGCGTCTAAAGGTCTTTTTTGGGGAACACTAAACAAAGCTCTCTCTGTTTAAACCAGTTTATTTTCTTGGTTGTATTAAAATAAACTAATAGCTATATTACTATGGGGGGAATTCAGCGAGAGCACTCGAGTCGCTTCGCAGAGACTGGAATCCCTTTAAATCGCTTGCTGATGTCCGCGTGCAGGATATCAGCGAGCGCATAACAGTCTGTGTGAAGTGTGGCAAAGGATCCGGACCTCACTTCGCACTATGGTGAATTCCCCCCATAGAAATCCTCCTCTGACAAAGAAAGAAGAAAGAATTTTACAAGTGATTTTTTATGATAACATGCCAGTATGCCATATCTTAATTCTTTACCAACTTCTCCTCCCTGGTCTAATGGATAGCGAGTGAATAGTGGTAGGCCTTAAAACACCCTTGCAACTGAAGTGACTTTTGTATTAAAGGACCAGTAACCCCAAAAAGGTTAAAAAATTGCTTGGAATAGCAGTGATTCTTATTTTGTACTAAAATTAAAATTGATGCCTTTAATCCTGATTTGTAGTACTTGCCGTATATTTTTCCTCTAACATAGCTGCGGTCAGTTTTATGTAAAAAAAAACAAACAAAAAAAAACAGTTCTGTCCAATTGAATTTTATGGAACTTTACGTAATACATATCTACCGAGTCTTCAAAATGACCAATTTGTTAAAGATGGCTGCAACCAGAAAAGAAGGAGAAAAATAACACAAAACAATAAAATATGAATTCTACATATAAGATGCCATTTACTGCAATTAGTGCAGTATTGCAACTGCCAATCCAAATAGTAGCTCCTGTGTGTAACAGATCTATACTGCACAAGGAAAACATGTACATGCCGTTTGAATGTTATGAACAGAAATCATGATGCGATAATCATAGGTGCTTGAGGCATTAGTGTGAGCATTACCAGGTCCACTGCAAATGTTCTAGAGCAACTGTAATTAGGGTATACAATGTGTGAACCACAAGACAAATCAACAGTATAATTATGGGTGAAATTTATTAAGCTTGAAAAAGCCGTTTCGGCTTTTCTGAGCTTAATCGCGAGAACACTCTGAGCGTTTGGGAGAACAGGTTGCATGTTCTCGCGATAAGTATCGTGAGATTTGGTGCGTGATACTTTCCGTGAGAAGCTTTTGTATACAATATATACATAGAAAGGGCAGCTCTACTGTTTAGCTATCCTTTCCATGGATATACTCTATAGAAAAGGCTTCTCACGACAAGTATTGCACGCACCAAGTCACACGAACCCCGAAAGCTCAGAGTGTTCTCACGATTCTTAAACTCAGAAAATCGAAAATGAGCTTTTCTGAGTTAAATAAATTTCACCCATGTAGGTTAGTGAAAGTATTAAGTATTTCACTCTCCTAAGTAATAGTTAATTAACTACACAGAGAATATATTTAATTGCAATGTAATGTGTTTTTTTGAGATATAGCAATAAAAGTGTATTGTGCTAATGTTCTATAGTAGTAGCTCCATCTAGAGAAGCATATGAGATATAATATTTGAAGGGAAAGGGTATTTTTATGTCTCCAACAAGGAGGTGGGAGGACCAATGAGTCAAGTAAGAGACAAGGAGCAAAACATCAAAAGACCACTTACAGAAAGGGTAGCTTATCCCAACAGGAGTGCAGTGAGTATAAGATACCTGGTGTTGTTGCAGAAGGTCCAGCACCTTAGAGAAAGGCTTGTGTGTATTACGACGTTAGGGACGGAGAGCACAGATCTGGGGATTGAAGTGTCCCAAGTGAGTGAAAAGTACCATGGCCTAGTTCACTTCAGATGTTGGTGATTTGGCTTCCCCTACAGTAATTCCCAAGAAGTGGGAAACCCCACAAGTGCCTAGACTCTACTGGCTATTGTTTCCAGGGGAGGGTCACTATACACAAGAGATGCTAGCTATTGTCATGGATCTCAGGGAACACACAAGGGGATACCACAGGAACTGGGTTGCCACTAGAGGCACTATAATTAACCCAGAGCCCATTACATCTCTGGAAGCACTAAGGCGCACAAACATGAAGGATTCAGGATAAAGGTGGTACACCTTCTAGAGGAACTAAGGTGTACAGTGCACAAGTGTAGGAACACTGCAGACAGGGTAAGGTTTTGGGCCTCATTGACTAAAGGATGAATTCACCTGTCAAATTCACCTCCCTAAAATTTGCCAAAATAGTTGCAGATTTACTCCTTATTTTTGACTAAGCAGTGACTGGTCTTGTCGAACAAGATGACAGTGGCGATTGCTGTTGCATGCGATGTATGGTGTAGTCAGTTGGATAGAAGTAGCATGTGGAGCCCTGCCATCAATCCCCTAATTTACCTGTCTGAAGTGGCAAAGTCAAACAAGTGAATTCGGAGCAGTTCACAGTCACATTGGCTCCTTCGACACACTCCTCTACGTAGTCAATAGTAGAAGTACTTGTGCACACATCACAGATGCACAAATTAGTTGTGTATTCACAAAATCCCAGTTTGCTCAATAAGCGAACATGGTGAAGTCATGAACAGATGTGAATTCAGAGCTAACTATTCACTATTCAGCCTTTAGTCAATGAGGTCTTCTTTGTTTTTTGAATTTGGCCAGAGTTTCAGATTGGAGAAGTTACAAGGCTAAGGATGACTAAACCCATAAGAGAATATTGGACTTTAACATGCTTAGTAATGCACTATTTTCTAGTTCCTTTAAAAGTACCACTGATATATGTTAGTTTACTGTATATGAATGTTATCTGAAATACATTGAGAAAGTATATATATTTTGTCTTTAAACCATACCTCACTGTTTTTTCCTTTTAACAGACAAAAATGTTGTGTGAGAATCCAGATACTAGTTAGAGCTTATGTCTGTCAGAAGAGAAAATCAGATTGCTCCATTTCCTTCTGGCAATGCTCCTTGTTCTTGCTGTCAGTTGGAGTTAAAAGGAAAAACAACCAATCTGTTTTCTGTCTTCATTTTACTCAAACTACTATTATCTATGTTATGCCATTTCTTATGGAAATGTTAACATGCCTAAAAAAAGATTCAAAGGAATTGCTTTGCTAGTTTGTAAGCTTGATCAAAATGCATTTCTTTCCTTTTTACTAAGCATTTCTTTTTTTCTCTGTGCTCTTTCATACTTTCATAAATTGCACATGGTAGCAATCTATTGCACATAGCAATTATGTAAAAATCTATACTAAAAATTCCATACTTGAGCATCCTCCATAAGACAATATACTATGAAACAATGTTATCAAATGTGCTAAACAATGGTCCATATGTTAACAGAACTACTGTATAGCTCCCTATACCATTGTTGGCTTAGTGATGATTGGTTACTAAATGATTCATCCTGTTGATTCATTCTCTGTTTGTGTGTCTTCCTGATAAAGTTATAATTTTTCTATCTTTTTCTATAGAGTACTCTTCAGCCATACAATATGTGGGATGATTCCACTCATTCACCATTTCAGTATGTTAAAAAGTTGACCACAAACAAACTTTAGTTCAAGTATAATTTTTCAGAGCAATGGTCCCTGTCGACCTTCTTCTAGTGAAAAACATTAGCTTAGCTTTCTCATTTAACACTGACTGATTTCACACAAATCCATTTTCACTATCTTCTGCATACTGCTTTTTGTTCTGGCAATTTACACTCAATGTGATTATGCACCAGTTATTAATTTATATGAATAATGTACCCTGTAAATTACTGTAGGAGAAGAGGATCTCTATTTCCACATTGTAATGTTAGGATACAGCTAACACATTGTGGGCAAACTTTTCTGCATTAAGCTAGCACGATAGACCCCAAGACTCTACTTAATCTGGAGAAGGTACTGATGCATACACTTGCAATAATTCTAACGTAAATATACTTTGTCCCCAAGAGCCTGATAAAATTATATGGCAGTATATCATACATCACATATTTGGTCCCCATAAAGCCTAGGAACCCATCCTAAGAAAAAGTATGGTGTGCATGCAGAAACACACTTTCCTCACACTTGATGTCTGGCTGCAGTAGCTGCTTCAACTTTACTACTCCTTATGTGGCATTTTACAACGTACATTTTGTGTTCCTCAACATGAATGTCTATCAGGATTCAAATAAAGTTCAGATGCTGAATGGAGCTAGCCACTGTTAACAGATGTCATGATGGAAACCAAAGTAATTCTGGTGTTCACCAACATTCTTTTGATGCTCCAAACTTTCTGCTGTGGATGATTACACAGCAACTTCAACAAGCAAGGCAGCAAGTGTAGTGATCCAGAGTGGACATTAGGAAGTATTCTAGCACCTTTTGAGATTGGTGGGTCTGCAATATCTAACTAGAGTAATGTTTCCTTAGAGTTTTCCTATGGGGAGATAAGTCTCTATGTAATAATGTCCATTAAAATGTATGTTACCTGAAGGGATAAAGTAATATTTTCTAAACAGCAACATCTGCTGGTGTACTAAGGGATTTAGGTTTCAATGTTGAATTATGCATTTAATATATTCATGTTTATATCATTTGAGGAGGAGTGTCTCTGAGAGGCTATAAGAGTCTGTAACACAGGAAATGAAGGGTTCCATGGGAAAAGAGAGAGCAAGGACTATGTGAAGCACCTTTATCTGCACCTACTCAGAATGCCAGGCCTGTGGGCCCAGGACATTTATGCCCAAGGGGCACTTGTGTGGACTCTTACAGAGACAAGGACTTATGCAGAGTCTCTTGTGGAAGCAGGATTCATGATTTGATGATGGATGTCTGTAAAATGTTCCTGTTTGATATGCACGTGATTTTTGCAGTTTATTTACCAGCTTGCGGAACTCAAGGGTACCAACTACACCATTCCCAAATTGAGGTAGCAGAGGTTATCCTATGCTCCTACAACATCAGAGACTTATAAATAATTTATTGTGTGTGACCCGCGTTTGCTAGGAGCCACCAGGGATACGCCCATGACAGTACCTTTGCCTCTGGAGTAACTAGGCCCTGCATCCTGCATGGTTACCACACAGGCACAGCAGTCACCAGTCAGGTGAGACAAACCAAGGTTTGGGCAAACTTAAAAGGTTCAAGGACAAAGGGTTGAATAAAAAATCAAATCAAAACTGAAAGACAGTCAAAAGAGTGGTCAAAACAAAGAGAAGGGTCTGGTAACAAGAGAAAATGGAGTAGATAAACAGAACAAAAATTGGTATAAAGAAGAATTAGACAAAGAATAGTCTTTCCCGTGAAACTCAAAGAGAAAGCCAGTCAGAGACTGACAGAATCTATTAAATAGCTGTTTGGAGATAAGAAGAACTGGAGAAAGTGCATCATGATAGCGTATATAACTTTCCTGCAACTCCACTTTACACATGCACATTACCAAGAAGATATTGGTCAAATATCATTGACACTACCTCCAAATGCAGGGACACTCCTCTGGATGTGCACTGCAAGAAACCCAGAAGCAGAATTAATGGGAAAGTGAAAATACGTCCTGACAATGTGTGTGCATGAATGGCATTATAAGACAATGTGAACGTAAGGTTAGAGTAACTGAAAATCTGCAAAAAAAAAAAAACATACTAAGAATACTACAAAATACAAAAAATTACTTCAGGTTATCCCAAAACATTTTAAAACAATCAGGAACCATCAAACATAATTGCTTATTTAAAATGATACATAGATACAGCCTATAAAAAATGTTAGAAATCAATAAACCTTTCCATGACCTTAATTGTTGTAAAATTACATGAGTAGGAAACTGAAAAAATATTTGAAGGATCTATTGCCTCCGTACACTTATTCAGTCTCAAAGGGTAGTACAACCTTATTTGTAATAGAAAGTTTCATATGTATGTGGGTCATTATGAGTACTTAGTAATGCTTTTTGGCCCTTGCAGTGTACCTGCTGTCTTCAAAGACATCATGAATAATATTTTGTGTGACCCCTGGGTAAATTCATTATTGTATTTAACTCCAATTAGGTCTCTATAGTATCAAAAAAAATATATATATATGCTTTTTGGTTGTACTAAACTATTTAGGAATGGTTGTGTTAAGGCTATACAATATTCTATTTTACCGGTTCCAAATAATAATAATAATAATAATAATAATGAATATGAATATTAGAATCAGATTTCTGTATTAGAAATGAAATGACGACAGACCAGTAAAGGATTTGCTGCGGAATTACCCATGTGCTTACCCTTGAGCAAGAAACTATTCATAAACTTTCAGGAGACTTATAAATAGGGCAGCTAATCCAGCACAAAGTAATGGAAAATAATGACAACCTTTAGGGAGCTACAAATATATGAGAATACAGCATTGCAAAGATGGTTCTGTTATATATATAGTTTGCCTTTAGCTATAAATGCTCTGCTCTTCCAATCCTGGTAATTGCCCTGCAGGGAAGGAGAATATTTGGTAAATAATGGCAGAAAGATTTTTAGTAAAGCAAATACTGTATGTTTTATTTTCAGTTTTATTAAAATACCAATTAATATAAAGAGAAAAGATGTAAAAAAAAAAAAAAAAGACAATCATTTTTCATAAATACAAGAGCTTGTTTATTATCAGTGTGTACCATTGTATAATGGGTTATTCATCAAAGTCTGAATTCAACAGTTGAAGTTAATTTGCTTCACTGCATCACTAGGTTTATAGGCTTATTCACTAAACATCCTATTCCCTTGGTGAAGAAGTAAATGGTGTCAGATGCTACTCAACATGCAGTGAGGCATAGCCAGGGGAACTGTAATGGATATATAGTAATACTGTGTATATATATATATATATATATATAAATTCTTCCAAGCAAATTAATGTCATTTTCCCATGAATCTGTTTAGAGACAATCCTTCTAACCTACCTTTTCTTAATAATAACAAGGTACTATAATTAGGCAGGTTTGATCATAACAATGGACAGTTTCACCAGATATGGTGTTACAAGTGACTTTTTCATCCCTTTCTATACAACACAATTTCTAACTCCTGTTGCTAATTGGTTGTATATTTTCTTTGAGTTTTGACTGTACAGTCGCCTGTCTGCCAAACAGAAACCCTGCCATCAGCCCCTTAATTTGCTACTTTGAGATAACCAGCTCAAATCTGAGATTTTCAGAAACATATGCCTTGGCGAATTTACACTTCAAAGCATGGTACACTGCAAGGTGCAGAGTCTAACAGGCCCCTGGTCTTCACCTTTAACCTCCGCAAGTAGGTACTGAGCTTTGCAGCATGGGACCCCCAGGTTGCGGCCCCCGAGCATGGTAGAGGTGGTAGCTGGCGAAATACAAAACCAGGATGGAATCACAGAGAAACTGCCCGGAGTACTGTCACTTTAATAAACTTTAGGAGTGATCACTTTAATAAGATAAGAAAGGAAATGAAACAGAGATGCAGGAAAGATCAGAGTCAGGGACACCTTAAACAAAACTAAGGAGCTTGTAAGTAGCTGGAAGCTCAGGCACAGCTTTTCAATCTCCCGCTGCGTATTATTGCAATGGGAGTGCTCCCGACATGCACACCCATTCCCCACTGTGAACAAATAGACAACAAGGCCTCAGAGTATCTAGTTATTGGAGCCCATGTGTACATGAATCAGCTTTGTTTTGTTGGATCAGTAATAGTAGGCAATGGATCAAAGGAGGAAAACAGTCTGAGCAGTCACAGAGAAAGGCCAAAGGTCAGGTCTGGCAGTAGACAGAACCGCCATTCTGGTCCAATGTAGAACAGACAGGCAGAGAATACATTAGAAAAATCTGAGGTTGATTCAGGCATCTACAGGTTTTATGTTTAATAAATCCAAATAATCAAGTAGTGTCAGAAAATGAATGGCTTATAAAGGAATCATGGTACCAAAGAACCCAAGAACCAGGCTACGTTACTTGGGGCAATGCCTAATTCAAAGAACAGTAATCACTAATATACTGATGTAGCAGAACCAACATTGTAATTTAACATTTTTTCAAGCTCTTAACCATGGAGAAACTGGGTTTTTTTTTAATTACAACGGTATTGCGTATTTAATTCAGCTTTTATTACCATGTTGAAAGTCACTTTGTGGTGCATTTTTTACATTGAAAATGTTGTTTTTGATCCTATATAAAATCAACAAAAACCTTTATAAATACCCCCTACGTTTAGCATTATTTCTGCAATAAGTTTAACTGCAGGTCTATGGCATCTCTGCTACATCCATCAAAAGGAACAGAAATACTTGCTTAACATTAAAGAGTCAAAAGCCTGATGGCTTTTCACTGATTTAAGGAGGCATTTGTCTTTTAAGAAGCCTCAATACATAGAGATGTTCCTGCAAATAAGTAACAAGGGCTGACATCCATTAAGAGATACAAGTATCCACAGCCTAGTTAAATGGCCTACCATTTCCGTTATAATTTTTATCACCACTCACGTAATAAATACTGTTTCATTGTTTTGAAAAATGTCTCTAGATACCATCTCATGTTTTGCTACACATCAGAACGCCAGATTACCTCATTAGAAAAGTCAACAAAGCTATCTGCCCTGCAGCCTGTAAGTGGGGTGCCATATACAAAGATGAGCAGGGTAGCCTGGGGCAAGAGAGAAATGATTTTAAAATGACAGTGGGAATCCCACAGTGAGTTGTGTCAACTCAAGGATTGGAGTGTTTGCAAATGGCATAGCAGCCCCCATAGGATATGGCATATACAGCATTTAGAATTTCTTTACTTCTAAATGTAGTAAAGAAAACCAATCTGTCCAAGAAAAAAATGTGATCAAAACGGCATTAAATACCCTGAGCTTTGGCTAGTCGTTCTATATTAGCAATTCATTCATTTAAAAAGGAAATTGCACCAATCATTTTTATACTGTATGACTTTATTGAAAGGGTAAGCAGGTCAAAGTTATGTATTTAAAGTGATTTTATTTTTCATTTATATTCTTTGTCTGACATTGTCAAATAAAGCACAGTGGATTGAGTGCACAGAACAAAAGCAGTATGAATAGGCAAGGAAAATTGTGAGTACAAAGTTTTGGACGTGCTTCTTGTCATATTTTTAGTGCTACTTACATTGGTTGGTTAAATGCTTCCAGGTTCAAGGGAAAGAAAGATTTTATTTTTTCCTGAAATACTCTGCCAATGCACAGATTTGACTTTGCCAAATAAAAGTTGGAAATTGCAGGGCTTACAGCAGGATTCCTGTTATGATTCTAGGGACATTTTACTCAAAAAGCTTCGAAAATGTGGCAACCCAGTGCCAACACAAGTGTTGTAATTTATGCAACAATTTTCAGGCAACAAGACTAGGTTACTATGACATTGCTACAATATCAATCCCTAACAAATTTGTGACACCACTGCTACTATTAACCTGCATAAACAAAGCAGTTTGTGACTATTTGATCTATTTGCTGCAACAATATGCAGTTTAGTGAATGGGTAGAACTTTTTTGCTACATCGTCGGCAAATTGTTTTGATGCAATGCTGAATTCACTCATTCACAAATAACTCAGAAAATCTCATCTAATAAGGACAAGTACACAAGCAAAATGGTTCAAAATGTGTAAAATATTTCGTACAATTTTATATTTGCTTTTATGTTACCAACTGAAAACATGAATTCAGTACAATGAAACTTTACACATATACAAAGAAAATAAAACTACAGCCTTAATAACTGCATCTTTTACACAAATTGAGAAATAAATTGTTTCCATAACATGTGGCCCTGTGGCCCTAGGCACAGGGGGCTGGACTACACTCAAGCCAGAGTGGGCACAAAACATCAGTTAGGGCTCAAACTATAAAGTAGAGCCTAGTGACACTATACTATAACTGTCTAGCATACCTGGGAACTTTGGGGGGCCTTATGCCCCGGAGATTCAAATCCAGAGTCTTAAAACTCTGCAAGTTTCCAGGTCTGCTGCCTACCAGCAATATGTGCAGTATGCTCATGCCATAAATTCAAGTGCACATCTATTAAACAGCTAGAAAAAAGTACAAATGTATATAAACATAAGGATATTAGAAGCACTGAGCAGTTACTGTATGTGTCCATATGAAGGTACAAGATTGCAGGCAGTGTTATACAGGAACTCTGGGTATCACTTATATATTATAAGGGATAATATACCCCCCTACTGTATATTTTATTAGGTGGTGTACCTCTACTGTACATTAAAATGATATTAATGTGTCAATTAAAGGTCAGCAGAACAGCAATACCCTTCAAAAGTTTGTGTATCAGAACATCACATTGCAATTTTTTCTCCTATAAAGCCTTCCCCAAATTATATCCACCCCATACTGTGCAGTCTACCTCAACAGTCACCCTCTCATACCACACAGCCTCCCCAAAAGAAATTCCCCCATACTCTGCAGTTTCCCACACAAAACGTAAAAACATAACCCCACCTTCCCAGACAGAAAGCCTTTGCCAAACTGTCCAGCCTTCCCATACAGACACCCCCCAACTTATGCAACTTTCACAGACAGCCACTCCTCTTATAACAATGCAATTTCCCAGAGAAAGCCACAATGTGTGGATTTTGTCTGAACTATAACTCAGTGCTCTGGTATCAATGAACCCAATTGCTTCTCCTGTTGCATGATGTTCTTAGGGAGGCATGATTGCCTCACAGGTTTGATGGGTGCAAGTGGAGACATTGCTAGTGCTAAGTACAGTAGTTTCCAGCCAAATAAGAAATCCCATGAGAAATAAAAGCAGGATAGAGTTAATGCGCCACTTGACAGGATTCAGAGTAGGAATATTTAACATGCTCTGGTGCTCTTATTGTTGCTGAAATACAATTGTCAAAGAGCTTTTTTTTTTCAACATTGCTGCTTGCAGTTTGCTTCTTTGTTGTTATTTGCTTCATGAGAAACAGAAGTTAACCCGTTGCATGCCAAGTTCCTTTCAATATTAACGTACTGCATTCCTCCTACCTGTGACATGTGCCATATTGATGTCCCCAAATTCCTTTGTGCACTGGCTAGAGCAGGGGTCTGCAACCTTTTGTGCTGAGAGAGCCATATACGTGCGGCTCTATTCAGCCCTTTTGAATCCGGAGCCACTGACGTCATATAGGTGACGTCAGCGGCTCCTGATTGGCAAGTAACCCGCAAGCATGATGACATCAGCGGCTCCAGATTGGCTAGCAACCCAGAAGCGCTGAGAGAGCTTTGTCTCTACAGCGCTTGTGTCACGGTGTAGTAGTGTGGACCCACTGTACTACCTTGAAGTTTGGCTTAGGTATGCTGCGAGGCGCGGAGTCTAAGAGATCTCTAGTCTTCGCCTTTAACCTCTGCAAGGAGGTACTGGTCTTAGCTGCAGGAGACCTCCAGGTCGCGACCCTCGAGCGTACCCTCCAAGATAGTTGCTAGTCAGATGCAGAGGCAGACTTGAAATACACAGACAAACTTGAATTAACTGAATAGGCACAGGAACAGGAATGGACTTAGGAATAACTGAATAGGCACTGGAACAGACTTGGGAATAACTTGACAACACAGGAACAGGCTTGGGTTCTTGTCAGGAAGGATTTATAGATCTTCTGTGAAAGCTTTGTCTTAAAGAATAGGTAGCCCTATCTGAGAGTTTGTTTTTCCCTCTGTTCTCTGAAAGCCACCCCTTCACTAACTCCAGTTGGGCCAGCCACCCATAACACTCATAACAAAAGCTGCCCTGACCAATGTATGAATAGATTGAGCCATACAGTATTCTTAAACCATAATCTCCAATGCTTTGGATTCTACCTGGGTATGTCATTCCCCTAGATGTTCTATATTGTCCTACCTAGCAGAATCCATTATGGCATGCTGAGCCAAGGTTATACATCTAGAGAGTAGCTAGCTTGATGCGCCTCATAAACTCAATGCCACTCTTTATCTTGCATTTCCTAGGTTGTTCTCATGGGGAACTACTAATATAAAGTAGGTCACATGACCTATAATTATTAAAATTCTCAAAACTTGCCAAGGGATGATAACAACACAATGTCCCTGACTTTTATTATAATATCTTATTCACATAATCTAAACTACTGAGATACCAGAACATATTTATTCAGTGGACAGATTTAATGTTATGTCCTTTATGATTTTTTCTCCAATTGCTTTTTTTAAAAAAAAGTCATTATTTATTGAAAAGTACAGATTAATTAAAACAACTAAAACAAAATTTTCCTGTATAGATCACTTCAGTTCTGACATTTGCCATTTTAACCTTGTAATTTTACCCAATTTTCCCATTATTTCCCACTATAAACACACAGCTTATCTGTAAAATCAACACCAGGTCAGAGTGGCAAACAATCTTCCGTGAAATTCAATTAGGATGGTGATGAGTTCTTCCATTAGCAAAAAATAAAATACAGCAATAATATGAAATAAATAAAGACAATGCAATATTACAGGGAAAAATGAACAGTTATAGATTATAAATGAATTTATATATAGGCAAAATGGACAAAATACAGAGAAATACTGGTTAAACATAGAATAACAAGGGTTGTAAGAAATATCTATAAACTGTAAGTCTTTCTAGAAGAGGAAATGCTTTCAGTAACGTACAGGACATCCGTATATCATACTGTATGGAGTGAATAAATTAAAAAGTCAAATCTAGTAAAACATTAGAAACATGCACTAAAGAAGAGAATATTCATAATACACTATAAAACAATAGATACTGATAATTCATTAAAATCCAAAGCTGTGTAAAGGTCCGAATTTGCCTCAGTTCCACACTCACTTAACTTTGCCTATGTGTATTTGTATTGTATTCTATTTGTGCATTTAATTTACCATTTTGGTGTTGCCAGATCAAAGTGGAAAATTAGGGGGCTGATGACAGGGATCATGTTTGGAGTTAGGTTTAACGTGGATTATGGGATGATGTTGCTTCTCTTTGGTTATTCGAATTCAAATTCATATCAATACGTGTCCACTACAGCTTGATTGACTACTTTGCACTGTGCATCGAGTAATGTCTGATAATCTTCCTGTCAAATTCGAACTTTGATGAATTCCCCCTTGTAAGACAGAATAGATGTAAATGATATAAAACTGCACATAAATTAAGGCATCAAAATGGCCAACCAAGGGCAAAAAATAAGGTGAGTTTTGCAGCATGTGTTATTACATGCAAATTGGGTGAAATTTATTAAATTCGGAAAGACCGCACTCGGACTTTCCAAGTTTATCGAGCGAGATCTCACATAGTTCTCGAGGGATTGTTTTCAATTTTTCAAGATCGAGTTTTTCAATCTCAATTTTTAAATAAAAAGGGTAGCCATACAACTAATGTAAAGTACTGTTTGGCTACCTTTCCATCAAAAAAATCTTGTTTGAGTCAAACAGTTTGACTGCGCGGTGCCAGCAGGGGGGG
>WMED01009717.1:5407-16157 GCA_019650415.1 Pipa parva | reverse complement strand
TTGAACTTGTGAGTTTTTGGAGAGTTTCTGCTTGAATTTCTTTGCAGGATGTCAGAATATTTTCCCAGAGCTGCTGTTTTGACGTGAACTGCATCCCACCCTCTTAGATCTTTTGCATGAGTATACTCCAAAGGTTTTAAATAGGACTGAGGTCAGGGGAGGATGGTGGTTGTACCATGAGTTTCTCCCCTTTTATGCTCATAGCAGCCAATGACACAGAAGTATTCTTTGCAGCATCAGATGGTGCATTGTCATGCATGAAGATGATTTTGTTATGGAAGGTACAGTACTTCTTTTTGTACCATGAAAGAAAATGATAAGTCAGAAAGTCTACATACTTTGCCGTGGTTATGTTCATACCTTCAGGGACTCTAAAGGGGCCTACCAGCCCCTCCCCATTATTCCGGCCCAAAACATGACTCCACCACCTCCTTGCTGACGTTGCAGCCTTTTTAGGATGTCATCATGGCATCCACCAATCATCCACGACTCCATCCATCTGGACTATCCAGGGTTGCACGGCATTAATCAGTGAATAAGACTGTTTGAAAATTAGTCTTTATGCATGTCTGGGCCCACTGCAACCGTTTCTGCGTTTTAGCAGTGGTTAGGGATGGCCGAATAGTAGGTTTATGCACATTGCAAGCCTCTGGAGGATCCTAAATCTTGCGTTTCTTGAGACTCCAGAGGCACCAGCAGCTTCAAATAACTGTTTGCTGCTATGTAATGGCATTTTAGCAGCTGCTCTCTTAATCTGATGAATTTGTCTGGCAGAAACCTTCCCCATTATGCCTTTATCTGCACAAACCCGTTTGTGCTCTGAATCAGCCACAAATCTCTTCCCCGTACGATGATCACGCTTCAGTTTTCGTGAAAGATCTCATGTTTTCATACATTCTTCAAGGCACTGCACTATCTGATGCTTTTTGGAAGCAGAGAGATCCTTTCTCTTTCCCATATTGCTTGAAACCTGTGGCCTGCATAATAATGTGGAACATCCTTCTTAAGCAGTTTTCCTTTAATTGAGCTCACCTGGCAAACTAATTATCACAGATGTCTGAGATTAATTATAGTGATCCAGAGAGCCCTGAGACACAATATCATCTATGAGTTTAATGGCAAAACAAAAAATTAAAAGTTTATGGCACTTAAATCCAATTTGCATAATAATTTGGAGCACAGTGTATTTGGTTGTGCAAGGGGGAGTTTAGGGTGTTGCCTGTATCCCCACCATCTTAGAGCTTGATTTATATCTTGTGGAGCCTCTATTTTTCCCCATAGAGTGTAGTAAGGATACCTCCAACTTTTAGGGGGTTATTCGCTAAAGTCCGAATTGTTGCGTATAAGTGCGAATTCACCAGATAAAGACAGTCGCAATAAGCTGCTATTGTCGCAGTCGCATCTTTATAATGAGAATATTGTCACAGCCGCGACTTTATTATGGGAAAATTGTCACAATCTTAACTTTAAAAAATTGTTGTAACTTTATAATGGGGAAATTGTAGCGGATTTGCTATGGGAATCCGCTGTCTGCGAATTCGACAGTTGAATTAGCACCTTAGTGCTAATTAGCACCCTTAATCTTGCAGAAAAATTTGATTTATTTTAAGGCACTTCCTGGTATTTTTCAGGGTAAATAACTTGTTATAAACTGGAGCCTTAAGCTAAGGTGCATCTTACCGCTGCCTTATGCAGACCGCGCCTCTATAAGTGATATCTTATATTGTCCAACTGAATAGATGGTAATTTAGATGGTGAGATAATCACTGGATATTTTCTCCTAGACGGGTCATAAAACAGAAATGCTTCATCCACAATTTGAAAGCAAATAATTAGAAGGACCTTACAACAAAATGGGTGGATGGACCTCACAAAAAAAGCTTAGAACACAACAAAACAAAAATATCCTGAACATGCATTGCCAATATTGAATTTGTCATTTATTTTAATTACTGTTTTTTGTTTTTTTTTGTCTAAGCAGTCACAGTGGAAGCAACAGCAGACCTTTGTCATGTCCAAGTGAAACCAAGAGGCATCCATTGGGGAACAAAGCAGGTAATGTAGGAAAACTGCATACTTGCCATAACATGTATGTGATATAGAGCACATTTATCATCTTATCTGAATTCACTGTAGTTTTACATCCATGTTGAAATCCAGATTTACTAATGCTAATCAAGTACGAACTTTTCATGAACCTGTAGGCCAGTGGCGCACTGGCTCTTTTGTAGCTAAGCTAACTGTAATTAGGCTTATTATTGTCTATGGTGCAAAACATCGTGTGGTCTGTGTGGTTTGGGGCTCTATCCTTACACATTTTATGCATTCATTTTATGAAATCTTTATTTGCACTGTATTGTTTTCTTGTAATGGCCCTTGCTTGTCAAATACCTTTTTCTATGGCATTGGTTTTCATTTATTTTCCTTTAATAATAATAGTCTTTTCTTTCTTATCCAGACTTTCTAGAGATGATTTAGTTGGGCCAAGTGTTCATTCTGCCCTGCCACTTAGGGCCATCCTTGCTCCAGTATCTCAATCAGAATGAGAACCAAAAATAAATTTAAGCCTGTTTATTATAGTGTTTATTTTGCATTTTTAAAATAGGGTGCAGTTAAGGAAGGGTAGGAGTGGTAAAGTATAACTCCCAGTTTACCATGCGGGAACAGTGCCATTCCTTCCTGGTACTGACAATACCAGCGCACTTCGTACTTGGCAGTGATTAGCCAGTGCGCTGGTGATGTAATTGATGTAAGGGGAGGAGTGGGACCTAGGGATAGCAATCCAGGATTGCGGGACTGAACCCAAGAAACTGTAATGTCCCATTGGTATCTGAGATTGTTGGGAAGTATGAATAAAGGGAAAGACAGGGAAGAGAGGTGGGATGGGATGCAGATAAGGAGGAAATATCAATTAGGTCCATGACCTATCCAGGCTGCAAATGACTGACTTGTGGTTTAGTTGTTTTTTTATCATTAGCAGTAACAAGAATATATAAGTATTATGGGAGAACATAAAATATAATTTGTGGTACTATTTCGTTAATGATTGATTAGCCAGACCTAAGCTTTGTCTTATTAGGATGAAAAATCATTTCCCAGCAGAAATAGTACTATTTTGGCTTCAATATTATATTGGGAGAGCCATGGTCCATAGGTGTATCTATAAATCCTGGATAGACGAGGATTTAGCTGTTTTTCAAATTCTTTTATCCATTTCTGAGAAGGTCATGTACTACCATGGGGTTTTACTGTTTTTTACTCATTTTACTGGGAATGAGTGAATAGCTGATTCTATATTACTATCAGATCTATCCACTTCTGAGGATGTGTAGGTTCGCTCCACCTCTCCAGTAAACAAAATATGCAACCAACCTTGTAGAAAAGGAATCAGGGGTGCTCAGGAGTACGGCCCATTAAATATCCAACAAAAAGCAGCATCCGGCACTCCCAAAAGTTAAAAGCAAAAATTTTTATTGATCACTTACATTAAAAGCAGGAGTCATGTGAAATCCAGTGAAAAAGATTTAAAAACAGCAAAAGAGGCACCCCCTAACGCATTTCGCGCTTAGGGCTCTTAATCATAGGTAAAGTGCCTCAGGCAAACATTGAATAAATAGTCAGGACTTACCCGTTCATCATGGAAACAGTCAACAGCTGCAGCAACATGGATAGAGCGTGCGTCACTATTCCCCATGTATTAATGCTGTACCCACTTCTGACTGTTCTAGGGCAGTGTCTGAGAGCTGAGGCAGATGTATAGTATCCAAATAGGTAGCCTGTTCCTTGTCCGAATGGTTTCTATGGGATGTGTCGAGTATAAGCTGTGAAACATTCGGTTAATGATGTTCTCATATCTTATTCATTTGTTATTGCTGCCTGTAAGGACTGGCTCCGAGGAGGAAGGATTATCTAAATAGGCTAAATTACAAATAAAATACTAACCCTTTTTATGGTGACGTCTGGAAAAGTGGAGTTTCCCTTCTGTCTTTTCTAACTTATACAATCTTGTACCTGGGCACATTGGAGATGTTTATTGTAGTTTTGTGCCAGTTGAATACTATGTTCTTTCTTTTACTGTTTCATGTTCTGTACTTCATGTTTGGACTTGATAAGTTGATTAGTTCCCCCGTCACTGCTGCCTGTAGTGCCTCCCACACCATTAAACCTGTAGATATATCCTGATTTTATGTTCTAATGTATTTATTAAAACAATATACAGAGGGAAGTATAATCAGAAATCCTCCTAGCTAGGTATTGTGCAGAATGGTTCAGAGGTATGTTAGATTTTCTGACTCGCGTTTATAAATCTCCAGTAACAAGATTAATGACATTTACCAGAGACATGTACGGTACATTCCACCCTAATATTGATAAGCTGGTATCAACAGGCTGTATATAGCATTCTTGCTGTATCTGAAAATGGGATTTATTTGCTGCTATCATCCCCATAATGTATTGCTTATGTCCATTTTCTTTTGAAAAGCTTGATGATTTCTATTCACATTGAGCATTAATATTTATGTGTTTGCTCTTGCCTTTCTTCCTTTCCAGCAGCCCTTTGTCGAGTAGATGTAATATTTGGATTAATAAACTGCATAGTCTCAGAGTTCTTTCCAAATAATCTTGCTGTTATGATTGATTGCTTCACTGTATAGAGAATTCTCAGGAATAATTACAGTGCAGCGTATGAGAGAAAACAAAATGATGTACCCATGCTTATCAAAATAAAACAGTGTCAATGTTTTTTAGGGTGGTAATGGTGGGAGAGGTTACCTCAGTGTCTCTAAACATAGTCAATTCATTTCTATTAATGAACAGTTTTTGGAAAGTATCCGTGACTTCAGAAACAATGCTGCAGCCAAACTATTAATGTGGTCCTGGTCTTTCAGGAACCATCCATATATCAAAAACTGGGCTCATGGAGAAGATAACAGGACACAATGATAAAATTCGCTGCACTTTGGGTTGGGGGTTCATTTGTTTTCATACTGGAGCTGAAGTAGAAGCAGAACTACTTTTCAAAGTAGGGGTGGAAAAGCCTTCAAGAGGTACTCAAATTTAAAAAGACTATCAACATTGATGTCTGTGGGAGTTATTCACTAAGGTGCGAATTCAACTGTCGATTCTCATAGTAAATCCGCTACAATTTCCCTATGGTAAAGTCGCAACAATTATTAAAGTTAAGATTGCAACAATTTTCCCATAATAAAATCGTGACTGTGGCAATGCTCTCATTATAAAGACACGACTGTGACAGTAGCAGCCTATTGCGACTGTCTTTATCTGACGAATTTGCACCTATACTCAGCAATTCAGACTTTAGTGAATAACCCCTACAGGGGTTGTGTGTCATATAAAAGAGGTACCACCTTGAAAACAGTGCAAATTATGGCAACTTCGACAGATTGATAATTTTCAATATCAGTCTTTACCAATATCAATGAACAGATGAAAAGGTTGATGAAATCTTGAAGCAGGAGGCAGTGCTGGAGGGACAAACTGGAAATGATTCCAGACTAGAAGGCTGAACAGTTTTAAGGGAAAAATTTATTAATGTCCGAAAGACTGCTCTTGCTCTTTACGAGTTTATTGTGCAAGATCTCGCGGTGTTCCTGTTCGATTAACGCAAGTTTTTCGATCTCGATTTTTCAATAAAAAAGTAGGCATACTACTAATGTAAAGTATGGCTACCTTTCCATCAAAAAATCGAATTGAAAAACTTGCGTGGTAATACCGCGAGATCTTGCGCGATAAACTCTGAAAGACTATGAGTGGTATTTCCGTCTTTAATAAATTTCACCCAAATTAGAGTTTTTCATAAAAAAAGTAACCCAGAAATCCTACCAAAATTTATCATATGACGATAGAATGATGCATGTCTGATACAGAGGATGTTGACTTACTTTGGATAATGTGGAAAAAAACTGCAATAATTCCACAAATAATACAGTGCAGCAGTGTGCTGGTACACTGTAAACACTTTGAAAGTTGGTAATTTTGATGCTAATTGTTTGATTGTGATCATAATATATAGAATTTAGTCATAAAATATTCTGTAAAGTTGCTGTATGTTTTTAAAGGAAGCTACAGGATTTCTCTTCTCATTGCAAACAGGAAACATTTAATTATGCAAATTAAAACCTTTAAAGTACTCTGCTTAGTATTATCAACTACCTGTACTTTTATATAAACTCAGCAGCATCAAAATGCACAATGATATTTTACAAAATAACAAAATATAAAAGACACGTTAGTACAGATCATTATGTAGTACATAAAATGTGAATTGGTATTATTTGTCTAAGCATATGCATGATCTGCCATATAATTTGTTGAGCACTAGAGAGAGGCAGATGGATATAAACATACATATAATTATAAACAGATAAATATATAGACTGATGTACAGAAAACAGGTGGATAGGCTGATATGGAGAGACAGAAAGACCTATAAGAGCTTTATTGCTTTTTTTTTTTTAAAAGGGGAACTATAGTCAGATTACATCTTTACATATGTAGTTCTATACCTTAGTGAGAATCGTTTCTCTCAAGTAGTTGTTTCTTGTAAAGCATGATGATTTATTAGACAGCACTGGAAAACTCCTGCATCAGGAAATGTGTGTGTGACATGAAATGGTACCCGCCCCCAGAGATTTTTGCCCTACTTACTACTTAACACCTGCGCACAAGTTAGCTTTTTGGAGCCCAATCCTCTATAATCTCCTGCATTCCAGGAATGTAAATAAGCTTGATTGATGAGGCCTAAAGGTCAGCACACTCCTTAACCAATAGCAGTTAGGCAGCTTTTTCTTCTCGTGTTTCCTAACTTGCAAGAGGGAAAGGAAGCGGGAGGAGGGGTTAGCGTGGGAAGACAAATCTGTGAAACAAATGACAAGTATTGTCTTCCCTAAAATGTTTTTTTAACTATTTGTGTTTATTTTTTCAGTTGTTGGCTTAGTATAAAGGAGTTTTATATGTATGTGTGCAGTTATATCAGCACTATAGTGCCCCTTTAAATACAACATGGACCTGCCTGATGCCTATTACTGATGCCCTCTGGAGGACCAGTCTGACACTGCCAGTCTTCTTATATCATACTGTTCACTGCTGTGTTTGTTGTTTGTGTGCCAGAATAGTAAGGAGGCAGAGATACACTCACTGACTAAGAGCACACTGTAGGGCAACATTTTTGTAATCCCATGAATCCAAGCAGCCCATGCTAAAACCGCATTGACCAGGTCAAAACCAGAGAGATGCAACCTTACTTCTACAAAAGAAATAAGTTTGCAAAATGTTATCAGCGTACTGATAATACTTGTTTCATAATAATAAAATTGTGCCAAGCTTTTTTTTGCTCGTTTGGTGGAGGGTAGTGATATGAACAGAAAATCAGACAATTATGTGTGTGTGGGTGAGGCTTTACGAATCCTCGGTGTTGCTAAGGCTTCAGAACCTTCCTTCTATAAACAGTAGCCAATGGCAGAAAGCGTAGCAGGGAGGCCTTTGAGACAAGTTTAATGTGTGCTGCAAGTACACCACCAAAACCACAACAACTCCAACAATCTTCTGTGCTCATTTGTTTCAAGTTTCCTGTTGAGTATCTGAAAACCAAAGTGATGATGTAAAACCACTAATCTTATGATTCTTTTTTTATGCTGTGCAAATGAGAGGAAAAATATAGGACTTTTTCATAAGATCAGAATAGGCACTGTGTAAACGCATGCAGTTCAGGTTGCTGTAAATTAATATGCAGTATAAAACCTTTCATTTTCCTTTTTAATAGAACTACGGTAAGGAAAATAAAACCGCTAAGTAAGAGAGGGTGTAAAATCTGCCTCCAAACAAAAGCAAAAGTACCAGGCTGTTGGTGATTTCAGTCGAAAGGATAGTGATTTGTAGCTGGTGTTTACAGGGGTAGCAATGCAATATAGCTGGCCCCCAGAGGTGATGGACAGATTGTGACTCCTAAAGTCCCACTTCCAATCGTAGTCATGCATAATACAAAAGGTCCAATATAAAAAAGAGGAGGGCACTGTGTTAATAGATCACGGGATACCAATCAGTTAAATGTGGTGCAGAAAGTGCAACTATACAGTATATATATATATATACACAAATACATTGTGCTTAAAAAGAAAACAAAAACACAAAACAGATAAAGATACTGCACTCGTAGTAATCCAGTAGGGCAAATATATACAACCAAATCACTCACTTATAAAAATATGGTGGTGTGGGTATAAGTGAATCAATTATGACCATATACAATATCACAGGGGTCTGCAACCCATGGCTCTCGAACCAAATGTGGCTCTTTTGATGGCTGCATCTGGCTCTTTGACTGTAACGAGCAGTGCTCACATGCAAGCACCACTCATTACAGTCTACCGGCTAATTGCTGGCAAGTGCTGTAGAAGCAAAGCTCTCTCAGCACTTCCAGGTTGCTAGCCAATCCAGAGCCATTCACAAATGACGTCAGCGGCTCCAGATTCCAAAGGGCTGAGCAGAGCCGCAAATATATGGCTCTCTCAGCCAAAAAGGTTGCCGACCCCTGCTATATCAATTCATTTAGTGTAACACTGATGATTCACCATAAATAATCCATAAATATAATCAGACAATGAATTCTTAAAAAAATACAAAACAAACACCAAAATAACTAAAATATGCTAGAGGTTGTCCCCTCATCCCCTACTTCTGCAAATGGAAACCAGCATCAAATGCCTATAATAAAGTGCTGTGAATAAATGGATAACTATGTAAAATGAATAAACAAATGTTGTAACAAAAAACACACTTGTAATTAATCTAAAGCTATCAAAGTACATCCCACAATAAGCAGAAATTATTCATGATAATAAAATCTACATAGGGCGAAATTTATTAAACTCAGAAATACCGCTTCTCGCTCTTTCCAAGTTTACCGAGTGAAATTTCGTGAGATTTTTCGAGTTTTCAAGATTGAGTTTTTCAATCTCGATTTTTCGAGTTTTTTTCCTATGGAAATATAGTCATAATTTACATTAGTACCATGGCTACATTTCTATCAAAAATTTCAAAAACCTCAAGATCGAAAAACTCGATCTGAAAAACTTGAAAAATTGCGGCCTTTCTGAGTTTAATCAATTTCGCCTAAATGTGTCCTAATAATTCATCAAGTCACGTTTCCTGGAAAATGTAACAAATTGCTGTAAGTGATAAAAGCAGAGATGAAGGCTATTCATAAACAATCAACGGCTGCCGGTAGAAGTGAATGTTACAGAGAATCCAGGCCGCTCATTGGAAATCACACACTCACTGAGATCCATGTAAGGAAGAAATTAATTCCAGGGCAGTGCTTGTCATGGTTAACTTATAAAACATAATTTCTCCAGCTTCTTTAAAATTTACTTTTATTGTAACATTAAAATCAGGATCCAAATAATAGCATGCTAATGAACTAACAAACTATTTATAGGGGAATCTCTTAGTAACCACACCCACTTGGGTTCCTGAATATCTTATAACTATTGATCATACGACGTATGTATACTTGAACAATGTATAGGTTATAACAGTATAATGATTAAAGGTAAAGTATAAAGATAATCAAAATTGTTACAAAATGATTATACTTGATTTAACCCAAGTTAAAGTGACCCTGTCTTTCAAAATGAACAAAAAACTAAAAGTCTGTAATCAATCCATATGGTGTGCTTCATTTCATCATTTTAATTTGATAAACTCTTGGAAGGTGTGCTTACTAGAAAATATCTTATACATAATATAACCTGATATTTCACATTGAGAATTAGGACAGTTATTAAGATCATAAGATAAATAACAAAACTATAGTGTATAAATATATATCTTGTACAAATATTTTATATAATTCATATGTATAACTTTTAGTTACATGCAACAAACTTAAACTTTAACATAAATAAAAATTTCACCAGCAACAATGCTAAAATATGATAATATAATAATATTATATGAGAGTATCAAACATACAGTATAAAATGATTAACAAAAAATAAATAAAATATAATGAAGAGTGAGTGAAAAAATGCTGTGATGCATGTGCTTGTCATGGCTCAAGTACTTTTTAGGGCTATTAGGAACGAGGCATATATCATATAACAGCACTTTAGTTTTAAACTGTCATGAATTTAAATAGCTCTGTTGGAACCCATCCCTCCACACACACACCAGGGAGACATACTTTCTTCCTTGCCCCTGGTACCTCAGACCTGTCATATCAGCATCTGCCAAGCGAGTCAAAGTACAAACAGTACATTCCCTACGTTGTGGCTCAGATCATGTTCAAACATTGACAGTGAGTGGAGTCTTCACATACCTACACGCGTTTCGCCAGGTCCTCAGTAATGTAAAATGTCTCAGCACAATACAAAAGGTCTCAGAAGTGAACATATCTCTTTGTGCATTATGTATATTTTCCATTAAAAAATCATAAACAAGTAGTTTTTTACATAATTAAAATGTATTAAAATAACTTGTTTCCCCCAAAATAAGACATGGTCTTATATTAATTTATATTTAGTATTTACATTTAATTTTTCCTCTTAAAGAATCATAAGGTCTTATTTTTAGGGGAACAGGGTACCAGTAAGGTATATTTCTTGTGCTTTACTGCAGTTAGGTTTTATTTTCAGAGGAGGCCTTACATTTCTAAGCTTGGAAATAATTGCGCTAGGCAGTGTCGGCTCTGCCATTAGGCACAGTGGTTTGTGTCGGGGGGGGGGGGGGG
>WMED01009716.1:0-16158 GCA_019650415.1 Pipa parva | reverse complement strand
AATTGGCAGCTGCGGCTGCAGTAACCTCCCAGCTGGTGGGGGGGGGGTCATGAGGGGGGGAGGCACGGGATGGGGGGCGCCTAGGGTGACAATAGGGCCAGAGTCGCCTCTGTCTGTGTAAACGTTCAACGTAAATGGTTGGATTTGTTGATAGACCACTCACCAACTGTAACCTCACCTTTCTCTGGTGTCTTCCAGTCAAAGACTAGCCATATTGTGTACAAAGCCAGTACAGGCCACAACTGGCTGCACAAAAGTCCAGTGATTACAAGAACACAAAATGGTCCTGGAAATTAAAGTAGAATTTGAATTATTACATATAGTTAATAATATACAATGCAAAATCCAACAGCATAACTGCTTAACATGAAGCACATTTAAAAAAAAGTGCTTTCCCAAATTCCTATATTTTTTTTTTTTTTAAATCCAAACTAATAAACGTATTTAGATAATAAAGCTAAATTGTGACTGTGATAAATTGCAAACGAAACACTATTAGGCTGAAGTTGTATCTATGGAAATGTATCCATTTCACAGTAAATATTGGGATAGCTGTGCTGCTGAATTTCACAAATATTTGTATGTGGACCTTCTATTAGTGCAAATTGGCACATATAATCTGTGTTTTTAGTGGGCCACTATGCCAATGTTCATATTGACAGTATATTTTATTTGGCAGCTGTTTAAGGATTCCCTTAAAACTTGTGCCAATTGCCATCTTTACGTGAGTACTGGCCATTGCAGGCCCACCCAACAAACAGATCCTACTCCCGAGCTGGCCTTGCATGTGACAACACACTTCACACGACATTGGTTGGGAGGGGGCGTACCAACGAGCTCCAATATGGTAACTCCAACACTGTTTTTGACTGTAACTGAGTCACAGGACCAACACACAGGGCGTATTGGTTACGCCAGCCTCAGACAGGCAAAAACTTGAGGTGAAAAAAATTGCTTGGAACTGCTTTGTTGTTAGACAGAGATATAGATAAAAACTTTTAGATTTTTATAAATATTCCTCTTAATAAGATTGGGCTAGACTTAGATTGTAAGCTCTATGGGGCAGGGACCTCCAACCTCTTGTGTCAACCGCAACCTAGCATTTAAAGTGAGGTATCTTTGTGATATTTTACTTGTTTTGTTTAATGCACTTTTCCCATGTCTCTATTGTACCTGTATTGCTGAATTGTACAGCGCTGGGTAAATTTGTGGCGCTTTATAAATAAAATTATACAAACATAGATGAGCATATTGGAAATTATGCTTTTCCCACAAAAAGAATTAATGCTCTGTCTCCTGTATCTGGTCTCATCATTCTTAATACAAAATAGCAGCAAAAAGCCACTAATGTGCTGTGAAGCAGCTACTGTCTACTTAGCACAATCTGTGGTTTAGTGAGTCAATAGCCAGTGTACAAATCCTATGTGGCTTTCTACATGTGTTTGCATAAATGAATGTAGCAGAGATGAAGCAGCAAAGCAGTCCTTGTAATTTTACTCAGCAGTTATAAGTAGTTTTTCATAAAACATAAGTCTACCATGTTATATCCTTGTTTTAGTATGATTACAGTATAAAGCCAATATAAAGTAAAATGATAAATAAGCTCTGTTACAACTGAAGTTGAATGTACTTGAAACAGGAGTGGGAGTGCAAGGTGTGCAAGCAATTGTGCAAGCCCAGCTGCTGCCATCCTGTGGGGCTTATTCATGAAAGGCCAAATTGATGCATAACGGTTTGAATTCATTATTTATTTGCCACTTCCCCAGATTTGTGTATTTGGCAAACTCTGCGATGTGATGAATTTGAAACCTAATTGACTGTTTACTACTTATTGTCACAGACTTATGGATCACTTTGCACCAGTTTAGGTGTTCCAGCACAGGTATGCAAGAGAATGCTACTGATGCAGTTGCATATTCGCTATGTGAATCCCCCGTTTAGTGAATAAGGAGTAGAAAATCTGAGTGAAGCAACTCAAAGTGATGAAAATTCACTTTGATAGTTGAATTCTCACTTTAATGAATAATAAGCCCCTTAAAGGAACAGTTTAGGCACCAACAGTTATTTGCTGTCTGTTTGACACTGTTAAATAAATGTTTCTGTCATATAAATTATTTATTTATTTCCACCCTTCACAATTTAGCACCAGTTTGTTACTGAAGCTGCTTCCCTCTCTCAGCCACTTCCTGTTCAGAGTTAAGGAATTGACTGACAGGCTGGATAATGCTAAATAACCAATCAGAACCTTTAAGCTGTCATCCACCTTTTTTATGTTGTTTACCTCTGAAAGGTGTAGTTAACCCAGCAAAAGCAATTGTTAAAGAAAGGGCTGAAACATTGACTTTCTTTTTATATGGATTTGGTCTCTCTCTCTCATGCTCAATATCAGAGCTTGCTACTGACGGTATACACCATTAGCTGTAAGTATTGTAACTACAGATGGTAATTCATTAACTATTAATTTTGACCTATCTGAGATGCCGTTGTGTCAGTGACAAAATAATCCAACCAGGAAGTAAACACATAAGGAGCTGTGTACTGCTCCACAGATTGAATAATTAATACCTTTCCTCACATAAAAGACTGACTAAGTATATTAGAAAAAAAATGTATTATGCATTTACAACATACATTAATTTTATTAATCGGACTGGACTGTTCTTTTAAGTCTTTATCACACTGCCTATTTTATAAGAGTAATGTAGCTGCAGGGAAGTTGCAGTTATTTATCACAGTTTATAGTAGATGTAGTGTAACTGTGGTGCTGAACCAGACAAGAAGCAATTGCTTTGGGGACTGGATTTAATTGGCTTTGAAAACAATGGTAAATAAGCTGGTAAACAAAAACAATATCTACAAAACAATTTTATGCAATGCCACATTGACTTCATTTTATTTAACGTTGGAATAGTACAGCAATTTTTGAGGCAAAATAAGTTTACAGGATTAAGCCATTAAAAAATCAGAACCTCCATTTATTTCATTTCCACATGGGACCATCTCCATTGACTTATTGAGGGACTGATAAATGGATTAAGTGTAAATATTTGCAGTGTGCAGTCCTGTTTGCCTAATAGTTGAAACCTGGTGACTGTGCTGCCCGCCATTGCACCCAGGGTTTCCAGCACTTGTGTATAATTAATTAGCCTTATATGAAAGAGTGGAGCATGTGTCAAAAATGTTTATACCACATAGAACTTTAATATATCAGAAGTTATAGGCGATTGTGGTCTAGCCTAAAAGAAATAACGAAAAGTAATTGCAGTAGCAAATGTAAATAGTCATACCAAGAAAAAGAAAGGTCAAGATCCACTTCAATACAGCAAAAATCTGCATGAACTCTGTGAATTTATTGCAAGGAGAATAGTCCTTCTAGATAAAGCAGAAGAGAATAATTAATGATGACAGGCATATGTGTGGGTATACAGTAATAAGATAATTTTGTGAGGCAGCTAATGCAGTAATGGGATCTTGTTGGAATGTAATGTGATCCTCTTTTTACAGTGCACTGCATGCAATTTGTAATTCTAATTTATTGAAAACGGAGATCATTCTCCTACTAGCCAGAATGACTAGCTTGGCCCATGGAAAATCATTTTGACGCTAAACATTTGTAGATAACTTTAATATAAAGAAGAACTAATGTACCCTAACTATAATGGATATGCTGAAAGTATAGGGCCTGTCAGCCTGAACTGCTAAATTAAGTGGTGGAAAGTACCTTGGGTTGTAGTGATATCTCACAATACTGCCAGTGCTAGTATCTCATGGTAGCCATTTTCGTTCCTCATTAATATGTTAATGAACCCTGAAACATCATCCCACCTTGCGATGGACTGGTTAGGAAATATCACATGGTCAATTAAAATGGATATCAATGAAGTATACAATAAAAGCTGGTTTTCACACATACTCTCTTAAAGCCAGTACCTCAGACACCAGATTTCTCAGCAGAGGGAAGTACTTATGTGAGTTTACTGTATTACTGTGTTATTAGAAGATTTTAGTTCTTTATTTAACAATATATTTCAACATAACCTTTTTCATGCACGAACTCACTAATAAGAGAAATCACCCTTCATTACAAGAAATGCATCTACTTTTCAGATGTGTGGTTGAAGGAATATTGTGAAATTAGGCAAATTCATTTACTTTAAATTTAGTAGCAATCATCTAATAGTCAGCAAGCTACATATAGCCTGCTGTCATAGAAATGTGTGTTTGGAGGTGTTAGAAAACTAATAACACTACACTCCCTTCTTGTTCTCTAACATGTATGTTACCACTACCAAAAATATATAATATCCACTACCCTATGGGTGAATAACGTAATTTTCTTGGATTGGAACCCATTTTGGTCAGATTGGTTTTCCATTATGTAAAAATAGCAGATAAGTTATGAATTGGTTATAGCCACTAAAGAACTCTAAAATGGTATTTAGCCTGCAAGAGGACTAATCTGATGTGTACTGTCAGCTAACCAGTTGAGGATCTGGGACAACAGAGTTTCTCAGGGACTACTGAGATGCAATATATATCATACGGGAAACTTTTCAGTGATTTTGTAGCGTATAAAGAACCTTGTATAAGGCTAGGTTCATACTAGGGTATTATGCGCAGCGTATTTAAAAAAAAAAAAAAAAAAAAAAAAAAAATTCTTCTGCAAAAATACGCTAAGAAAAAACGCCAGAGAAAATCCGTAGAGAACAATGGTAATGGAAGAAAAGTATTCATAGCATATCATGTGCAGCGTATTACACTAGAACGCTACCTGCTCTATTTCTTTGGGCGTACGGAACGCAGCATATTTTTCGTGACTACATTAGTTTCAATAGGAATTTAACAATTGCAATCACACACACAGCGTAAAAATGTGCTGTGTCTTCAAACACGTGACATTTTGTAAGAGTAAAAAAGCAGGGAAAAAACGCCTCTGAAAATTCGCCTATAAAGAAAATCCTTTTCAAATTAGGAATGAATTCAACTAAATCCAAGTGAAAGTAGGAGACATTAGTGGGCATTGTCCTTTCACTAGCTGCTAAATGAATACTGACAATACAGAAACATGTCCTCTAATATATCTTACTTTCACTTACTCCCACCTTTAACTCTGCATATTGCCTGGGATGATTTTTGACTTCCATTTCTCCTTCTTTAAGCACTTTAATACTATTAACTTTTTTCCTCTGTAATTATGCCAAGAATTATCCCCTTTCTCAGGCTACTCCTAACTACTAACACTCTTGCCCCAAAGAAATAGTCTTCTTTATCTTCATCGGGAGAGGTCTTTTCCTTTACCCTGGCACTACCTCAAAGGGGTTATTCACTAAAGTCCAAATTGTTACATATTGGTGCGAATTCGCCAGATAAAGACAGTTTCAATAGGCTGCTACTGTCTCAGTCGCGTCTTTATAATAAAAATAGTGTCACAGTTGCGACTTTACTATGAGAAATTGTCGCGACTTTACAATGGGGAAATTGTAGCGGATTTACTATGGGATTCCTCTGTTTGCGAATTCGACAGTCGAATTCACAGCTTAATGAATAACCCCTGTTTGAACAGCAGATCCTACAGGATGATATTAGCCTTCTGTGAACTACATAGTGGTCGAAGACAGATGTCCTTCCATTGGACTATGTCATGGGCAAAAGAATGAGCACTTTGCAGACAACATGGGCCCATCCAGGACTACTTCATGGGTCAGAAGAGAAGACATCAAAAAGAGTAAGGAAATATTCATTTTTTATTTTCTTTATAAGTTTGCCAGTGCATTAAAGGCCTATGACAGCAATGCATAAAGGGTGAGGGACCAAACTCAGACCCTTCATCCCACATGCAAATAGGGGGTCTTAGGACAGGGGAGGCATTAAGATTTTACTGAAAGGACCCCACACTACTTTAAGTAAGGGGGTGGGGGCTGCAAGGTATGGAAATATTTTATTTTAGGGCCCCCGACCCCAAAGTGGCAGGGGAATGGGTCAGCAATTGACCCCCTCCAGAGTACTGACCCCTTGGCAAAGGGGTTGGGCAAGGGGTCAGTATTGACCCTGCCAGCTTAACTTACTCCCCCTTCACCCTACCAGGCAATAATGGTAGGAGAAAGGGGAGGGTTTCTGATGGACTCTCTCCTGGAACATATGCACCCAGGAACCCCTGCAAAACTGCAGACAGTTGCAGAGATGTGGCTGCAACCAGGCCTGTAAACTTGTTTGTAAGCTGAATTATTGCAACGGTGGAGATAAGGGGAAAAGTTTTGCTCTTGTGCAACTTTGCTGATTTTACTGTTTTGGTGAGGTTTGAAACTTTCAATTAGGTTCTAAAGGTTCAATGAGGTAAGTAAATTAAAACCAAAGTAAAAGACACAGATAGCTGTAGTTTCACTACTCTTTCAATATAGCATGGTTTTCCTTACCAAAGATGTGAATGGTGTTGAAAAGGTTTTTTGTTTAGTGCAATCAGCCACACAGTAGTGGGTGCTTAGTGATGCGAAGTAAACTCACATTGTCAAACTAACTATATTAAATGAATATTACATCCCTTTCTATATAGAGTATGACAAAACGTCAAAGTAGTATAGCACCCAACACAAAATATTAAAAACAATGAAAACAGCAATAGATTTGCAAAATGGGAAGTCCAAAACCTTAATGGAGAAAAGTCCTGGGCACAATCCACGAGAGTAGTCTGCCTGTATCCCTCAAAGTGCAAAAGATTCCAATATCATCCGTAGAAGACGAACGTTGGTGGACAACGTTCCCTTTCTATGTCTCCCTGGTATATGCTGTAACTTGCTCACAATCTTTGTCACTTTTGAATAAACAGTCTTCTTACATCACAACAGAGCCCTGCCATCAACTCCCTATTTCATCATTTTGATCAGGAAAAATCCAACAGTGATTTTGGAGCAGTGCGCTTCGCAGAATAGCAGAATTATGAAGAAAGTGGTGAGAAGATCTCCATAAATCTGCGACTGCTGTAAACATCTGAAAATTCAGCACATGGCAGAGTTTGCTGAATAAATGAAGATGGGGAAAAGAAATTTCATGAATCGGCCCATATATAAAGGGGAAAAATAAACTATTGTTCCAGTGGTTTTCAGCATGAGTATTATCTGACAGAATTGCAGGGGTGCCAATACTTTTGGCCAGCACTGTGTCTGTGTATATGTGTGTAATTAGGAGCATTTGGACCCAGTGTCTAAACTTTTACTCCCCTAATAATTATTCTTTTCTTAAAACTATTTCCTCTCTTTGGTTGTATATTTTATTCGCTGCATATGGGACTATAAAATTGTGTTTTTATTGCTTGCTCTGTCTTGTGAGGTACAATTGTTTGTAGCTTTTGGTGCCCCATAACGTCCTGTACTCCCCTGTTTCTGCATAGTAAGGCAAGTTTTTTGAGTTACAAGCAAATGCTGCACTCTGCACTTGTTAGGTTCTCTTGTTTTGAGGACCTAATTGTAACAGCTGCAGCAGGGAGTCTACTGAACTTCATGGGCTTCTGCCAAAGGGTGCACCCTGGAGATTCAGGATTTATTATCAGGGAGACAAAACAAAATAAAAATAACAAAAATTACAAAAATCATTGTTCTGGTATAAATATTAAAATAGATAGAAACGTTTTCAGGCTATAAACTTCAAGGCCTTCAAGTAGATGGCTGTATAGCAGATGACTGTGTAGTTGTAACTTTCTCTTTGCTAAATACACAGTATACAAGTACTAATTTGCACCTCATTTACTCATAACTCATTGCTCTTTCTCCTACCTGATCCTCCTTTTAGTCTCTCTTACAGCCTGCTCCATTTATTTCCACTCCTGCTATGTATTCCTGTACGTCTTTTGTTTCATCTTATGATAATATTACTTTTCTTTCAAGTTCAGCGCTTTAATTTTTTTTGCTTCAGCTGACATTTCATACCTATTCTATCCTTCTGCAGCCTGTACAGATGTCTCTGTCTTGCGGCTCAGTCAATGGAACCAATAGAAATTCAAGCTATCTAGATGAAGGGCTTTACTCATGCTATGGTCTTGTGGCCCTAAATGTTACATAATATCTAGAATCACTGGTTAAAATAAGATGCCTTCTACTGAGGAGGATTTAGTAAACAGCGCAATGGCCCAGTGGTTGGCACTGCTACCTTGTCTTGCTTCCTAACCTCACTGGTACTGTGCACTGTCCTCTGCACCGCCCTTAGAGTTTATAACAACTTCATGTACATACAGGGGGTAATTCAGGATAGTGCGAAGTGCAGGACATCAGCGAGCGCATATCAGTCTGTGCAAAGTGAGTCGAGGACTCCGCACCTCACTTCGCACTATCCTGAATTACCCCCACAATTATGTTTTCCTCAGGCTGAAAGTATTAAAACAAATGAGATGTTACCTGCAGGGTGGAATCCATATGACAAGATGATGGTGACAATCTGATTCTAGAAGCTGCAAACATTGGCTGCACGGTACTCATAGACTGGGTTTTCCAGTATCAGCGGAGACTATATCTGCCTTAGCTGTTGCTGTGGAATAACAGAACAATAGCTGACAGAAAACCACATTTTGTATTAAAAACTTAAATGTACTTGCTAATCATACTACAACTTTGCATTCAGCCCTGTAATGTAACTAGTGGTGTCTTTGGCTGCACTAGGATCTACAATCATTACCATTTCCCAACTGCTGAGAGTCACAGGTTCAATATTTGCCTGGGGCTTCTGTTTATTTGGTTCTATGCAATTTGTAGCTAGGCTGTGTGCAGCTTTGTTAGGAACACTACAAATGTGAGTGCAATATGCATGGGCCCAAACTCTGTACAAATAAGCATGTGAGCAGGCATGCAATAAGAGATCTTAGTAAAACATATGATATAAAAGTTTGTATGGTATAGGGGCGCCCAGGACTAAATGAATGAAAAAAAAAAAAGCACAGAATAAAGTATTTCCATATAATTATATTCCGTAATATAACATGATAAAGTACATACAACGCTGGAACACTGGCTTTACCTGTAATATTCTGTTCTTACAAACTATGGTACTTTTTAGAATATGGAATATTTACTAAATTATAAACTTTCAGGGAAATGTACAGTATCTAGTGGTGTTACTGCAAAGGTAAAAAAAAAAAAAAAAAAAAGATGCTAAAAATAACAGCTATTATTTATTAAAAAAGTACACTTAATGATAACTTACACCTTTGTATCAAAAATGTAAGCAATTTGTGAGCTATTTTACACTAATGGCAAGTTTGTGTAAACATTTTAGAAGGATGTTAGCAATTCCCATTTGTGGCCTTTTTTTAAACCAATGACTGGTTTGTATAAAAATTGTTAAAGGGGAACTAAAGGCAGAAATGAAATTAACATACTATAAAATATACCTGCCACTAGCTGGGAAGTCCCAACTGTCATGGAGAATGAAGTAATCATTCTGAAGAATGAAAGACATTTCATAGCAATCGGTACAGCTAAGAAGATGAGCTCTGGCTCCCCCTCCTAACTGGCATCGGCAGTGCAGAGCGGCGTAAACGTCATCACGCCTACTCCAGACATGCGCAGTGATAATTTTGCTGCTCAGCATTTCGTAAACTCTGAGCAGTGACATCATCATATATCGTATATAGCTACTCCATTCCCCATGACAGTTAGAACTTCCCAACTAGTAACAGGTATATTTTATAATATATTAATTTCATTTCTGCCTTTAGTTCCCCTTTAACAATGTTACTTTTTTACATTTTTTTTTTTTTTTTACAATAATCAGTCATTAATGTAAAATTTAAGAACACAAATGGTAATTGCTAACATTCATTTTTTTTTTTTTTTTTTTTTTTTTTTACACAAACCAGTCATTCATGTAAAGAAAGGACAACAAAATGGAAATTGCTAATTTTTTTAAAATTTTTGACCCAAATGCACAATTTCTTCTTTAATGCAAGGGTCCAGACATGCGTTCATATTAATAACATCTTAAAATTGCCCTTGAAAACATTCTACGCTTCATTCTTCAGTCGGGGCTGGTTTATAACTTGGACTTTCGTAAAATTAAAAAAAAAAAAAAAAAGAAACGGTGCAAGTGAGGCAAAATAGAAGCAAAGTGAATGATAAATTGGTAATAATGAAGGCAAATTACTTTTTATCCATTTGCTATATTTCCCCTTTAATACAGTAATAGCAATTCTATGTTTAAAGCCTGCATTGCCCTGTTATGTAATAATGCAAAGTATGATTATGACAATTCCTCTGCACTATATTTAAAATGCTGAAATCCCCTGCCTGAACATGTACAGTACTTTATCCATCTGAATATTTCCAAAGTTTTTTTGCACAAAGCAACAAAAAATACAGGTAAAACATTACTATGTCTTTTGTGCAAAGGGTTAATTAGCAGCCTATCTATGCACAGTACTAGGCCTTCCTGCAAGTTTCATTGACAAGACAATAGTTATTACTAAGAAAGAATTCACAAACAAACATGAAAGTATACTTTCTAATGCATTTAGACATTGTTAACATTATACTGCAGCTCCCCAGAATGAACATAACATCAAATTAACTGGAACAGAACAGCAAAGGTACGAGTTTGATGTCTGGCAATGAATCTACTGTATTTTTTTTTCTAGAAAAGAAAGACCTACCTTCCCCCTACAAGGGGGAGTCATTAATTTCCAACTTTCTGACAGTGTCATTGATAGGGGTTGACAGCCCCATGAAAACAATCCACTGCACACATGGTTTCTTATTCTGTGCTGAGATTTTTTAGGGCAGCTAGTGCTATCTGGTACCCACACTCGCAAGATGCAAGACAGCTCCCGATTTGCTAGTTCTTCTGGAATCCTATTGGCTGTAATGCTTTGCATCCCACAAAACCAAATACTCCAATGCTGTGATGCAGCAGAGATTGAGATTGCATTAACTCCCTCATGACCAAAAGGTTTTACAGGAGATAATTACAGTAATGCAGCAGTAAATGACCTCAGGCAAATGTGCCTTGTATAAATCTGCAGTGTTTCCATGGAATAACAGAAAATACAGTGATAATTTTTTTTTTTTTAATTAAAAGCTAAACTAAATCTCATATTTAGTACTTATAATATTATCATTGAATAGATCACTATGCTCTGCCAGTGTGGAAAGGAACATCTGAAGCATGGTAAATAAGTAAAAAGTGAACGTTAAGCACTGTCATTTTTTAAGCTTCTGCTTATTTTAGAAATTCAAAATTTCATTCATGGTTTGGACTTTGTTCCTTGCATTATTCCACTGTATGCCTCTGTTTAAACCTCTTATAATATTTACATAGAGATTATTAACCACCATCTTTAGGAGCGACAGTAAAATAAGGAGTTCTATGGAAAGATTTACATACTGAAACATTAATCCCAGTGAAGGATGTGAAGTGGTATGCATAAAGATAATAGTATTTTTTACTTATCTGAATAAAACAGCTTTCACTTGGAAAAAAGAGCATTAGCCTGTTTGTTTTTGTAACGATTCCCTTATTCATCTCAAACTCAAGGCACCAAAACTGATTCAGTTAAAAATCCTGAAGTCAGAGCTACAAGAGGCATATGAATTTGACATAACTTATGGCAAGAAATCCATATTTGTTGCTTGGAATTCTCAAACATAACATAATCAGAACGAAATTTATTGAAGTCGGAAAGACCGTTCTCGGTCTTTTTGAGTTTATTGTGCGAGATCTTGCGTTGTTCCCACGAGATTACCACGCGAGTTTTTTTATAGAGTTTTTCAATCTTGATTTTTCGATGGAAAGGTTAGCCATGCTTTACATTAGTAGTATGGCTAACTTTTTAATAAAAAAAACTCATGCAGGAACAACATGAGATCTTGCGCAATAAACTCGGAAATAGATTTCGCCATTGGTGTTTCTAGCTGCTTGGCCATCACAGACATACTTGGGAAGAGTCTTTATATTTCTGGGTTGTTTATGATTGTGTATTATCAAGAAACATCCCTTCAACACCTGGTAATATACGAGCGACTGTGTGTACAAGCTGTACGTGAATTTTCTCCTGCAGTAAAGCACACCTGACAGCTGCCAATTAACAGATTCTTCTGCAGTATTTTAGCACAAATAACTGAAATCATGTAAGAACGTAAGAAACTTAGTAACAAGCCAGTGCACTTTTATTTGTCAAAGTCTCAAAAATATCTGGATGGACATCAAAATACAAATTATTCAGACATGAAACACAGGTAGGAATGCCGTTCAAGAGCCATGAAACAGATGGTAACCACACAAAAGACCCTGCATTCTATTCAGTACCTGACTGTTTTATTTCCACTGACTGTTATTACTTTCCACAGGATGTAACTGAAAGGGAGGTGTCCTGTTTCACTGAATTTGGCAGTATCCATATGATCCATCACTGTCCAAACAGAAAGCATTCTTTCACAATGACATAAGGCATATTGCATGAACATCTGTCCCATAGAAGTCAAATGAAGATTCTCATGCTGAACAAGTGAAGGCAACATGTTAACTAGCATAACCTCGTGGAGAATGCACTGCACAATGTTACCAGGCTACTCAAGTTTAAAAAATATCCACTGTACCTTCCTAATATAAGTATTAACAATAAGTGGCTCAGAGTTATGCAATAAGCTAAAGAAGAAATACCTATGGCCAACTATAGTGTTTAGTCTAATGTAATTTAATACATAGATCATGGCTACATAATACCAGATCTACCCATTAACAATTCTGCATTTATTTGAAATATTCCATTTATAAAACGTGGTCTAGTGTAATTTTTACGTTTATAACTACAGAAATATCAATATGAAGTCTGAATTATATACTTCAAATATATTAAATGTGTGTCCAGACACTTGACAGATATTGAATTTGAGACAAGTGTCAGAAGGGAAAAGAAAAATGTTTGGAAGTAGTACGGTAATTAGCTTTAACATTTCTTTTTTAGTTATTTAAACTTTTGTTATGCAGATTGGCAAAGGAAAGTACAGTGAATAGTGGGAACTTGTGCCTGGTATTAGTGATGTGTTTCTCCTTCCATCTCCAGAAGCCAAACATTTGAGAGTTACGTGAATATAAGAGATTTGTGTTCTGGAATTCCATACGTTTCTTTGTGTTCCTCAAAAAGTTCTCGCAGTGCACTAAGGTATTTCTCATGGAGTATGTTGATCTCTTCCTGTGTGGGGTTTGACGTCTGCATGACTGGGATGGGCCGACCCACTGTATAAAACAGACAATTGAAAAGGAGCAAAAAGTTCTCAAGTTCAATAAGAAAGCCTTTTGGCAATGTCAATATGACAGGTCACTTTGAATCACCATTTAACGAAAACTTACCTACAGTATGGATTGGCATCCTGTATGGCATCAAGCCAAAGCTGTACTGGAAGATCCCCCGAGCATGAAAGAGTGGCATAGCAAACCCTAAGATTTTTTGAAGCCTTTCCTGGATACAGCGTAGAAAAGACCCCTTTGGATTAGCCACCTGTTCAAACAATTCATTTTCCCCAAAGGAATACACTGGCACCAGGTGAGCACTGGAAAAATGACCAAATACAGCAATAAATAATGTTGTTAGTGTTTAGACAGATGCATTTTCAATTTTAAGATGAGCCTTCCCACAAATCTACATAGTAATGAAGGTCACTCCAATACTGTATCTAACTCGGGATTTAACTAAATTGTAAAAAAGAACTTATTAAAGTACCTAAGTAGAATCGCTCCCAATAGGTAATATTTTAGGATTTGTCACATTGTCACTGTTAAGTCAGTGTTAATTTTATGGTAGCAATTGCGACTCAAAATGTATTTATAAATAGGATAATTTAATTTAAAATATTATGATCATTAAATACCAGTAGTGTTTAGGAGAGAAGAAGTGGGCAGTTTGCAGTGGATAATCACATTGTCACTGTTCTCTGAAACCACTAACAAACAATATTAACACTATTGTTGCCTCATTATTCAGAGGTACAAGGGATCTGAACTGTGTGAACCGACAGACTGATTTTAAGGCGAATTCCCTGTCAATGAAAATAGTGTCAGACACCCTGACTGACCCCTCTGCCCCCCAGGGTAGTTACCCTTTCCCCTCCTGGCTATAACATGTTTACATACCCCCTGATGCTTGGTGGGGGATTCATGGGAGTTTTATGGACCCACACTAGGGGTCCTGAATAGTGCAGTAAAGAGATTCCGCATTGCTGAAATTATTGCATCAGGTTATTAAATCTTGGTAGTTATGGTTATCATGATGGGAATTAAGAGTTAACTCTATTTTGCTATTTTTTCTATTCTTTTTCGCATGATATTTGTTTTTAGAATTTTTTTTTTTTTTTTTTTAAATATGTGAAAAATCCAACAAATCTATAATCAAATTCTCATGAAATATTTTGAAAATTTCAAAATGGAGTTTACACTGCTTTATAAATATCTTGCCAGGAGTGAATAGGCTGTTTAAGGCTAGTAATGAAGGTTGAAACCTCGCTGTTGCATGACTTGCTCATATGTACACATGTGCCAGTACAACCAATTGTGAGAAAAACTCTTTAGCTTAAAAAACGCAGTGTGCATATGTTTACACAACTGAGTTCTGTTTTAAAACTTTTCTTTTCTCAAATACCTTCATTTGGTTCATGAAGGGCTATCCTCATTACTGTATATATGTATGTCGAGAAATTTTAGTTAAAAAAAAAAAAAAAAAATTTAAAATGGTATAGTCGACTTATACACGAGTCACATGTACACTCCGGCATTTGTATATACCTGCACATACCTTATAATTGGGGGGGCAACATCGGAGCTTGAGCCCTCCTATTAGTGACGTGCCTACTAAATGCTTATCTTTGGAACTCTGATTGGTAGTATTATAATACTTTTTCTACACCTTATTATGATCTTATAATCAATTTTGTGATATATATTCATATATTTTTCTATTTATTTATATCTATGATTACATATCATTAATTATCAGGGTTTGCACAGCTATTTGGCCATTACCTGCACATTAGACACACTCTCGACTTATCCATGGGTCATAACAAATTTTATAATTGTTGGCCCAAAAACTGACCTCGACTTATACACAAGTATATACGGTAATAATGGGTCATCCACAGCCTGACAAATGAGCCTTCTGTCAACAACAACCAGTTAAACTGCAAACAGCTGAGTTATATATGCCAATGAACAACAAAGAGAATGCCTTCAGTTTTAATTGTCACTTACTGTCTGGATGGTGCCCACTTGTTTTCTGAGCTGACTGGCCTCCCACAAAAGTACTCCCTATATCATATTGTTGCCATCTCTTCTCTGGCTCCCACTTATGCATTAATGACCTGTACCAGGGGTGGACTAAATTCACAGAAGCACTGTCTTTCAAGTAGTATGACTTTGCTGCCTCTTATGTCTCATAAAAAAAGGCTTGATTTTGATGGAGAAACAGAGTCCTACCCTCGTTTAAGTGCTACTTTGATGAATCCTTTCCTTTTCAGGATGTGAAGAGTTAAACTTCCAGGATGTGCATCCAAGGATTCTTCGGCTCCTCCAATAACTATTACAGCTGCATTTCCACCATTCTCTTTGCTTAGTACATGGTTGACGCTCTTCTTAGAAGCAGAAACCAAACCTTTCATCAAAAAATGTATATATATCATCATTTATGGCAAAATATCCTGCGCTGGCACACTCCTGAGAGACAATGAGTATAAGCTGTACATTCCTAAACATAAAACAACCCTCACAAGCACTGGCAGTCTACAGGACATTTCGGAGTTAAAAGTAAAGGGAAGAGTAAGCTATAAAGGACAGCAACTAGATTGCATAAGAAAATCTTGTTTGGTATTTTGGTAAATTCATGTAAGTTACCTTCTTACAAAAGGGAACAGGTGTATGATTAGGTATGCTGTTTTAGTTAAAGTTTATGATGCTGTAAAGGCTCACTAGGTAGAATATCATTCACAGTGCTTGACTTCAAACTTGTAATATATATATATACACATACATATATATATACACATACATATATATATACATACATACATACATACATACATACATACATACACATACATACATATATATATATACACATATATACACACAGTATACAAACACACACACACACCCCGTATTTGCCGGCGTATAAGACGACCCATAACTTTTCGA
>WMED01009715.1:0-16158 GCA_019650415.1 Pipa parva | reverse complement strand
TTAAGTGGTGGAACTTGCACTATTGGTGACTGACTAAATCCTTTTTTTCCCCACTGTATTTCTCTGTGTTAATGTGTTGCTCATTGTACGCAAAAGAAAGTACCAGATAAAAACACAATTTTTTTGGCCAACTAGTATTGTATAATTTTGCCATTTTTCCTCTTAGATACAAGGGCTTACATGTGATTCATCAATCTGTTATGTGTGAATTATAACTGAAATTGTTCTCAGACAATATCATAAGGATAGAATTTCTTGTTTACATTTACAAGCAGGTTGTATTGTTTGTTACAAATTAAATAGTTCATGTTGTCAGGCGCTTGACTTATGTATCCACAAATTTGAATTCATGTGTGCAACCATCAGATCTATGCTTCAAGAGCAGTATATGTGTTGGTGAAGAATTCACCCATCCCATTCATATCCCAAACAATCAGAAAATTGACAATCACTCAGGTGGCTAGTGTTAGAAAATGTAGCAGTACCAAGTAGAGAAGGTGATCTTAAAAAAATGCTATTACAAAAAGAGGCTATTTGGATAAGGAGATTAAATAGTATGGAACCAGTTGGCCTGAATGACCATTAGTCCATTAAACCTTTTTTTATAAATGCAATGACTTATTTGTGTTCCCTTTCTTTTTTACAGATGAACTCCATTTTGGACTGCCTAGCCAATATTCTCTATGTTAGCGCTACCATTAATCTGGCAGTATATCTATGTAAAGGTAGTCTACTTTCTCCTTTGTCCTAAGGTTGGTTGTACATTTTTAATGTGTTATTGATTGTATGAATGTCCATACATGTTCGGTTAAGACCCTCTGGTAAGCCTTAGTTAGTACTTAGTAATTTTGTTCTGGCGGACTGTAATTTTGAAAGGAGGCCTTGGACCAGGGGGCAGTCCTTCCATCAACTATGGATCTGATTGGTGTATGCACCAGAAGTGGGGCTTAATGGGTCTTAAATACTTTGTGAAATTGTTTTTTTGCACATTTGAAAAAGGGCTTACTGCCCAAAACATGTAATGGCACTTAATAAATTGTAGAAACACTATGTTTTTTGCACCTGCAACCCTGCTCCATTTTTTATTTACGAGTTTATCTTCTTGTGATTCTGGGGTTCCTGTTGCAGTCCTGCAGTGATCCCTTGTTTCCAGTTCCCTGCTGTGTTCCCTGTCCTGTTGCTTCAGTGAATACAGATTCCAGAGTTACCTGTCTTAGATACAGTTCTGCAGAACCAGTGTATCCTGTTTCCAGTTTAGTTCTGCTGTTCCTGTGTTGTAGTGAGCTCTGCTTCACTCCTAGTTTCCTATCTGCTCCTGTCCTCTGTGTTTGCTGGGAATCCTGTACCTGTAGCTGCCATGCAGAGGGGCTACCCTGGAGGCCATGACCTGTGAGCGTCCAAGTTCCCTTGGAAACTGCTGGTGAATGCTGGGTGTTCATTAGACTCTGTGTCCCAGGTGAAACTTGTGCCAACTTGTGCTGGTCGGTAAACCCACTACACTACCACAATCATAACAGTTTGCTCAGACCATATAAAAAGTCCATGGTGGCAGATTTTCAACTTTGAATATGTATATCTTTGGTTTGGGCTGAATGTTGGAATTAAGGATCAACTTTCTAGAGTAGAGATTCCAGAATTGTTTGATGGTCTGGTATGAATGGCAATACAATGAGAAAATGCATCTTTACATTACTTAAGCAGCTACAAGGGTTTGGGACATTTTTATTAGGTAGTTTTTTTTAAGAGACTTTCAAGTTTAATCTGTATATCTTGCTCTTTACTAACCAAGTGACATTAGTTCTATTGCTTTCTCTCTGTTTTTATCTTTACTAATAGCAACCATGGTTTTAAATAGACCTCATCCAGCCCAATTGCTTTCTATAGTGCTTTAGATAATACATATTAAGAAAACGGTAACCACATTTTTAAAGATAAACGGCTAAATATCTTACTTTATAGACACCATTTAGATTTTGGGAAGCACAGATTGACTATAAATTAACTATAAATGCATTTACAACATTTTCATTTTTTCATGTTATGGTTTTTTAACAAAGTTGTAACCAATTTATATTTTATATATATTATCAGTTAAGTGCATAGAGTGAATTAGTTAATGACATTTGCAAGAGTTTGCTTCAGGGCTCTAATTCATCTACAAATGTTGAAATCTGCAAAATAGTTATTGGTGGGGAAGGACAGGGCTGCAAACAGAAACAAAAATGGCCCCAACAATCATCCTGAAAATTGAATACTTACATTTATATATGACTATCTGGCTAGGCCCTCTGGTTTTTTAAGATGTCTGTGCCCCCATAGGAGGCCATGGTAAAGTAAGCTGAAGAAGTTCAGACCCTTTTAACTCCCCCCCCACCCCTCTTTTTTCCTTCTTCTTTTACTCTAATCACAAAGCTGTCAGTGACTGGAAATAAGAGCACAAGGCTCAGCTAGCAACTGCTTTTTTGTTCTCCCCACTGCTAGGTTTGCGCCCTTGTAACCACAGTGCATAAAAATTCCAGCTAGTTCAGATTCCCCACTACTGTGATGTGGACATATTACTGTGACATGCTGTGAAATTAACATTGCATATAGTCGTAGAATACACCAGTTGTACTAAAACTGCTGCTACACTGAATTCATAATGCCAATTTACTGTACATTACACAGAATTGGGAAACAAACAATTCTACAAAGTTTGGGGTTGGAACCATTAAATTTTTTCACAAACTTGGCCCTGGAAAAAATCAAAGAAAACTGTTTAGTAAGTGAGGCTTTTTCTCTTGCTATGCTATACTTGTGCACATGAGAAGAAAAACTTGTCTTTGTCAAATGAAAGTCAATTTAAAAGATTTGAAAGTCAGACCATTGCAAACCCATTGATTTGTCTAAATTTCTTCGAAACCATCAGACAGGGATTCAGTACACTTTTACTGGAACTGCACAGATAGTGAACCGGTTTATGAATGAAACCACAAATGACTTATTCATTCCTAAAACGTCATGCTATGTTTTTGCTCATTTCACAAGGATGGAAGGTAAGCTGTAGCTACCTTCTACAGAACAAGAAAACCCTGCATGCTTAAAACATTGTATCCAATCCACACATTGATTCATACATGTCACAGTGACTCTAATATGGATTTTTCCATATACTGTATATAAACCATTTTTATTTTCTTACTTTGAAAGATTAATGACAGTAATAAACACCCACTGCCACACATAAAAGTTAAATCTGACAGATCTTATTAAACTCACCCTACAGCCCAGGAGAGAAGTGTGATTATTATAAATCGTTTGCTGAGGCCCAGGCCAGACTTTTTATTTCATGGACCTTCAATCATCAAGAATATTACAACTGATAACATATTTTAGCATAATAGCTGTGGTGTTCACTGGTCATGATACGCTCAGTGTAGAATGTATTTGGTTACCTAAGTTAGTCATGTGCTCGGTGTAAGCAAATGGTATTATTTCTGTCATATTTGTCATATGTTTATGTAACAAATGTACTTCCCATACATTGGCGGTTGCTTTTTGTGATTACTTGTTTTTTTCTTCCTTTTGCTATTAGGCATGCAAGCTAAGTTTAGCATCCATATTTCACTCCTGTAGATGTTGCTTTTTTATTTTTATATAGACTGACAATTTTTTTTCTATGACTTTAAAGCAATACTTCCAGAACAGGGATGCTGCTTCCTTTATTTTACCTCCAGCTCTGTTAAAATTATGTTACTGCCATGGTGTGTTAATGAGCCATGATCTACACATCAGTTCTAGATCCTAAGATCATTATTTTCTTAACTCTATGTGCTTTTTTGTGAGATCATTTAAAGGGGCTATTATTATAACTTGGCACAGAAGTTTAAGGGGGTTGTTCTCTAAAGTCCAAATTGTCACGTAAAGGTGTGAATTCGCCAGCTTAAAGCAGTCTCAATAGTCTGATACTGACGCAGTTGTGTCTTTATAATGAGAATATCATAGCAGTTGCAACTTTACTATGGAAAAATATTAACCCCCTAAATGTCTTTAGAGCTCACCAGTCTTCTGGGTACCTAGAGTGGCCCACCACCATCCGCATCCAACAAAGAATAGGTTAGATGAGAGCTAAATCCAAACAATGTAATTATGCATAGGACTTACTTTGACAAGGTACTATGGTACTAACATTCTGAGGGATTTTCATCAGTGAAAATTCAACTGTCGAAGTGAATTCCCATCACTTTGGGGTTACTAGACTCCAATTCTCTACTTCTAATTCACTAAACAGAGGATACCCATTGCGAAATTGTGACTGCGTTAGTAGCCATCTCTTGCGTAATGTAGCATAGTCAGTTGGACATCAGGAGCCCTACTATCAGCCCCCTAATTCACCACTTCAATCTGGCAAAGTAAAACTGGAGAATGCAATACAATACACCTTGTCATATTCGCTACTGTGACAGACTCAAGCAAATAAAATGTGCACGCACACATAAAGTGGTATAAAGTGCTTCCTAAGTTCACGACTGTCTTAATTAGTCAAATAGGTCGCAAATTTGCCACATTACAGAGTTTGCTGAATACCCCGAATATTGGTAAGTGGTGAATACATGTGAATTCACACCTTTATGCAACAACTTCTTTGTCTCCAATGTCAATACAATCTTGGTCAGCCTTTCCCCCTGTAGCCACCGGCTCAGCACATGCTTAGCGTGTACTCCTTAGGGCAGTGTCAGACCATGCTGTTTGCAGCATACTTTTTTTATTGTACAACAGTCCCTTCAAAACACCCACAAACAGCCTGCTCCAGAGTCTCTTTTGCTTGCCTGTGTAATTTGCATGCATTTTATATGGAGTATTAGCCTCCCCACCTGCTTAACTTGTTTCCATGACTTAAATAACTACTTTTGTGAAAAAAAAGTGTAATCCATGCCTATTCATGTATTTATAGATGTAAGGTATTTTGATTTTGTATTATTTATATTGTACTGTATATGTATTTGATTAAATTGTTAATGCTTAGCAGTGAATAGTAAGTGCCAACCTTGACTACACGATTGCACTCTGCATTTATTATGTTATGTATTAGAAAGCCAACTTATATTCATACAAATGCCAGATTATATTAATAAAGTTGTCAATAGCAAACAAAAGAATACCACTTTCTCTCTTGGCAAAATTTACACACATTATTTAAACTGTACGGACCAATTAGTATAACCAATTTAACCTATCTTTTAAATCTATCCTGCGTTTACTGATTCCATGTCAGAAATACAGAGAAAATAAATTTTGATATCTACCCACTTCCTACTAGTAGTCCTGATATGTCAACTGAAATGTACTTAATGCATGCCCTTCCTTACTGAGATCCAGGATAATACACCATAAAGTGTAATGGGTTAAATAATTGGTAATTATGTACTTTGTGTTTATACAAATTATTTACACATGGAGGAAAGATGCACGATAATGAATTGCCAATATTTTACGTAGCTGTCCTCAATTTTTTATTACTTAGACATATGATACTCAACAGTTGTCTGAGATTTTGGAGGTTATTGGATAAAGTGCAAATTTGCCTCACTTTGGGTGGCTACGCTATGATTCTCTACTCCTTATTAACTAGATAGTGAATTCCCATAGAGAAAACGCAATCGCGACAATATTCCTATAGTAAAGAAGGAACCGTGTCAGTAGCAGTCTATTGTGTAGTGTGCGACCGTCATTAGCTGGCAAATTCACAACATTGCAGAATATGGGGAAGTGGCAAATTCACTCCTTTACACAACGTTTTGCACTTTAGCCAATAGCCACCTTAATGTTAGTCATTTCTCTATCTGATTAATGGTTCTTTATTCATTAGCATATTCTCATCTCAAAATGAATCTATCACCAAGTAACACATTTTTTTCTGTTGCTGTTGATGCAAATTCTTGAGTTCTATATAAAACAAATATTTCAAAAACTGCAAATAATCTAGTTGATAATTCTGTAAATTGCAGTAAAATGATCAAAGCGTGTTGATTGTTGGTGTGTTATATTGCAGTTGTGTACTTTTGTACCACTTTTGTAAGTGAATGTACCCCCTTACATTCCTTTATATTTTTATACAGATCTATCCCCTCCTGGACTGCGTAGTCATTAATGACATGGCTGCTAACTTTGTTTAACACGGACGCCATCATGAATTTCAACATACAATTATTTTATTGAAATAAGTTTATTAAACCACAAATTAATAAGTTATGGTATGGTATAAGTATTGATCAAAGGCACAGTACACACAATACATAGAACATTGCGCATGGTTGTACAAGGGGTTGGTACTATGCTATAATCTTCAGACCCCTCTGGCAGTGTGAATTATGAAAACAGACTGTGTGCTTATAAAATGCTGTCTTGATACTGTTGCTTTAGAAGCTGGATATTTTGTTCTGTTCTGTTCTTAGACCAAATAATATGATAACAGCTTCGGAACTGACCTATTTGCTCCTGTTATTGTTTATAAGTATAACTACTTATTATAAGTATTTGTGTACCAATCCAGTTTTACCATTATGCTAATGTTTTTTTTAATCTAACTTTTTCTCTTTCATACATAAGTAAGGAATCAAAGACTGCATATTCACATGCATTGATATGCTTTTTATAACACATTGCATTAAATAAACATATGCCTTGTCTCTTGCTTGGCTAACCTGTGCTCATATCTCAGTTTCTCAGTTAAAATATATTTTGTTATAACCACTGAAACATAAGTAGGATTACTTTGTAGATCCTCTTCACCCCTCTCCCTTTTTATCCCTAAACACAGCCTTCAAAATGAACACTGCATTTTTCCATATCCTAGTAAACTATTTTTAATCTAGGAAATGTTGAGTTTTAATTTTTGTTACAATATAAAGGCATGTCATAAAGTCAAAAGTATAGTAAATTTAGTACATAAACATATTAAAAAAAATATTTGATTCAGATGAAAAAAATCCAGATAAAAGCTAATTTGGGCACAGTATTATTACAAAGAAGCTCTTTGAAAAATAGATATAATATAAAACCACTGGTTGCCATGATTAGATTTCCTAAGCAAATATTGATCTATTTTTTTTTCCAGCTGTTAGAACAAAATAACAAATTGCTCAATTTTTATAACTAGATTATTTACGTTTGTTTCTAGGGGCTGATCAGTCTACAGGGGATAGAAACATTAACTAAAATGAAGGGTAGAAGACAAGCATTCAGTAATTATTATTATTTTTATACAGTGTGATAATCTTACATATAAACATAAATTATTGCATTCTTTTAAGTGCCACTAATTCATCCAAATCCTTAAAAGGAATAAATCCCATTTGGCTATAAACCAAAAAAAAAGGCATTTAATTGGAAAATTGACTAAAATACTACCCATAAAGCATCAAACACTTTGAGAAATGTAATTAAATGTAAAAGCCCTAAGCACCAATTCAGTATGCCATGATTTGTGTGTGTTGCTTTTCCCATTTAATTAGCTGGGAGGTACCATGCATCACTGGTACATTCTTGGTATTGTCTGAAGAAGGAAAAATGTGTTACTTTGTTGATTGTTGCAAATATGGCGGCTTTTTCTGGTTTCCTGTTGCACTGGACTTTCTCAGATTTACTTGGAGATAACTTACCAATGCTCTGTAAAATTCTATGGAATAGAAAAGCACCAGGTTTGATTTTTCACACAGCTTGCCCAAAAGTGTATATATATGAGTGTGACATTTACTTTAGCTTGTAGTAAATAAACATGGTATACCAAACAGTCTGTGAATTTATATGATTTTTTTTTCTTGCCATTTAACAAATGGGAAGAAGGAGATTTGATAGAAAAGAATATACAATAATACAATATATCCAGTATAAGAAGAAGGAAATTGTTTCTGATGAAAAAAATAGTCATGTTGAGCTTGTTGGACGTTTTTATATAAGAAAAAGACATTAGAATTGATTTTTGTTATGCAGAGGTCATAAAGGCTGAATAGATTATGCATTGCAGTAAAGCAAGTTTGAAGAGACATTTAATTGTGATAAGTACAAATCGAATTTTTGCTTTAAGAGATCAAGAAGTTCTTTAAAATATTTTACCATTTTTTGACATTTACATCTAAACTGAAGGTTATGTTTAGACACCTATTGCTCACTGGAAAGTTAATAATTTAAGCAATCCCTGCTTTAGTATACATATTTTGTGTCAGTAACTTGCAAATATATTTTTGAAGAATGATCTGGGGAATATGCCGATGGTTACAAGTTTTAGAAGAAGAGTACAGATATATTACTATGAGCAGGGTTTAACAGATTAGCTGATTTAATGAATATCATTACAATTTAAGACAAAGATAAGATTTCTGCAGGTAAAGGCAATCAAATATTTTTGTATTTTAGTTGGATAGACACTGGGAACTGTGCATTGAATTTATAGATATGTTAATAAACTATATTCCTTTATGACAATATTGATTTTCACTTGAACTTTCATGAGCTTTATACTTTTTCTAGCTGCATGTATAATCCTAATAGCAATAAGTGCTCAATTAAAGTTAGAAGGTTATTCTAACATCAATGATCAAATTAATAGGCTGGAGGCCATACAAAATATTACTAAACATTAGATTTTTCTTATAAATGGAAGGAATGTTTGACTCACAATAGAATAAAATGTAGATGCATTCATGAGGCCCCTAAGGAAATGCCTTCTGAATCCCTTCATCTATCATTTTTTCAAGAATAGTTTTGCTAACATCTGCAGAGGATTTGCTTGTAACCTGGAAAAAATACTTATGATGTATGTTATTTGTCTAAATGTGTTTTGAATTGCTTTTTGAAAAATGGGAATCATCCAGCATGAGAGGGGCTCCCATTTGCTGTTTCTCAGGCAGCCCTATTTAAGAGGCACTTGGGTGCACGGAATTAAATTTATAGGAATAGGATTAGTCCTTCATTTTTAAAGTGACCACGTCACTCCCTAACAAACTAGTACTTGTAACTACATGTTTACAGGAAGAGGCTGAAGGGGATGCATGAACAACTGTAAAGGCCTTAAAGACTGTCATTTACCATGGTTCAGTGTAAACATCTTCAAGGACTTTCTGAAACAATGCGGAATAATAAAAATATAGAAAAAAACATGAACTATATTTGAGATAAACAAATGCTCATATGTTTTTGCTCTTATTAGAGAAGCACTTGGCACTATGTTTGCAATGTATCTTTATAAAGATCAACAAGCAGAGAATGTAACGTTTACACCACGTTACCTTTTTACTACCATACCTTTTTTAACAGAAGAATTTAGCACCTTAATTTTTTTTCATTTTATTATAAAACAGCACTTTGTAAGAACACAGTCTCATCTTGCAACAGAAAGGAAATATCCTACAAAATAAATAACCATGGTAATTGGTGTCAGGAAACTGTTCTCTATGTCACTGAGACCATGCTGATGGTTTTTGAGAAGCCAGCCTTCCCTGTGTTTCATACTGATCATTCTGAGAAGCTTGTATTGCCTCGTGTTTTAGGCCCTGACGTATATCCGCGTGCAGACCACATCATCAGCTCCAAAAGTCTGCAATACATAAAGTTATTAGCAGTTACATTCATTGAAAGTACACTGTTTCTAGTCATCTTGTAAAAGGTTTCATCTAAAAATAAAAAGAGTAGAGAAGACTGGAAGTAATTCAAAATTCTTCACTTGATAAAATAGGATTAAAATGACAAAACCTGCACCTCTTTGAAAATGATCTTCACACATTTATGTTAAAGCTACTTTAATATTGAACCTAGGATCAGTTATGAGTCTGTACAGTGTTTTATTTCATACCCCTTTCTTTGTTCTGAAAAGGCTACTATATGCTGTTTATAGCAGAGTAGGCCTGGACTGTCAAGGAGGCAGTTCTGGGAAATTCCAGTGGGAGCTGTACATGTGAGACCAAGTTGATCTGTTGGTAATATAATGTTGAGATCTAAAGCTCACACCTTGGAATCTGTGCCTTACAAATTCAGGGTGGATTTATATATTTCTTGTTTTGTTTTGTTTTGTTTTTTTAGTAAACTGTAGTTCCTTTTAAAAAATTTTACAAAAAAAATCACAATTCTGATCATTTTAGCAGAGTCTTTAAAAAGAGAGTATGGTTTCTACAGAAAGAGACTGGCATAGCTACTGAAAGCCCTTTAAAAACTGAACATGACTCTGTACGTACACCACACTGCTGTGGAGCACTTTTATTATTGGGGCATCAACTCCCAAGTTCTGTCTGCCAGCTTAAAAATGTTACTACTATATTTCCCATTAAATTAAAGCAAAAACACACACTTTAGTCCAAACAAAACACAAATATACAGTATATATCATATCCAATATTAACACTCAGCAGTAAGAGTGCCCTTGTGAAGAATATATGCTTTTCTTGAAAAAAAATCTTAAATTCACGTTAAGAGCAAAAGGGTGCTGTACAGTCTAACCAAGGCTATGTACTTGTAGCCAAATTACAATGTGCCTATTTTTTTGGCACGCTGAAGTTGATTTTAAGACAAAACTGATGATTCAACAGTGATGTTTGTCATCTGGGTGAGTGAAAAGGATAATAAAGGCAATCTCTGAAAGAAAAGAATTTTAGTTCAAGATTTTAATGAGCAAAGAACAACAGCTCCTTTGTATGGGGGTAATATTAATGAATGTTCACACAGTGAAAGACCTTGTTATGTGAATGTAATGTTCACATTGACCTTTCTGTCTAGTAATGCCATCTGTAAATATTAACAAGAAGCATTAGCTAAAGGTGCAATGTGTCATTTTATGATCAGTCATTGTGACATGATCTACCCCTATATATTCTTATGGTAATTATTAATACTACACAGAGGAACTGACAGTAGCTTATATGACCTCTATAACTAGGGATGCACAGTAAATACACAGTAAATACACAAAATAAATGTATAAATGTATAACAGAAACATGATGGTTTTATTTAAAAAGAAAAAATCTGCCGTTAACAGATAAACCGCTATCTTGTATTCCCTTGTTGCTGTTTTCCCAAATAATTCCCCCTTCCAATATTGTAATAATTTCCGTCTGTGCTTTAGTTCACAGCAGAGGTTATGAAACAATTTTTTTTTATTGAAACAGTTTCAAAAATCTGTGCAGCCTTTTAGATTTCTCAACTTATAATTATTTTTTTCTGAAAACATTTTAACTAGAAAATCAAAGATTAAAAAACTTTGTTAATACCCTTTGCACAAACCAAAGTGTCATCAGGACCTTGCAAAATTTACAATTTGTTGTAGTCAGTCAAACAGTAGAATGATGAAGAGTGATGCAAATTCCACCAGTATTCATATCACTGCATATTAAGTGAATACTCTGTATTAAAGGAGGACTATAGTCAGATTACATCTTTACATATGCAGTACTATACCTTAGTGAGAAGCATTTCTCCCCAGTAGTTGTTTCATCTGAAGCGAAATGATTGACTAGGCAGCACTGATAAACTCCTGCACCAGGAAATGTGTGTGTGATGTAACTGCTAAACATGAGAAGAAAAAGCTGCCTGACTGCTACTGGTTAAGCAGTGTGCTGACCTTTTGGCTTCATTAGCCATACAAACATACTTTTCCTTATGGCTAGACTCCACAGACTCCAAACTTCCAACTTCAACGACACCCAACTGGCTCTCCCAACTGCCTTTTAACCAGGCTCTAGTTTGCAGCTCGGTGATTCACAAAATCTGAACTGACCTCCAGAAGTATGTACGCATAATTGGGGCAAAATACCTCCCCTCAAATACAACACCCTCACTATATACAGTATATATATATATATATATATATATATATATATATATATATGAATATTGCAATATTTGGTGATACCTTTTTTATTGGACTAACAATCATTTTAAATAAGCTTTCGAGATATCCTCTCTTTCTCAGGTCAATATACATTTCTTATTGTTTAGTGCAGGGGTCAGCAATCTTTGCAGAGGAGGGAGCCATTTCGCTCCCTTCTCCACCAGTGATAAATGTTTCTGGAACCGCAAAGAAGGAGGAGCGCACGCTCCCGATCACGTGGCCTGCCTACGTCCCATCAAAAGCGTCAGAGGTCATGAGTAGGAGCGAGGGAGGTGAGCTGAAAGCTGGAACAAGGCAGTTGAAAAGCAACAGTTTGCTGACCCCTGGTTTAGTGTAATTTTTTTTTCATTCATATTCATTTATAATAATATATTGCTCCTTTAATCTTTTACTGTTTTACTGCTGCTTTGTATACTGTATAAATAACATATAAATGAATATATATACATACATGCTCTAAATAATGTGTAATGATGCAGTACACAAACCAACATTAAATTATACACATATAATAAATAATGAGCAAAGATAGGCAGCACACAGGTACTGCAATTTGTCTTTAACAGGTGGTGTGTATACATCTGCAAAAGCAAATCACCTTGCATCTTTTCTGCTATCACTTAGCCCAGTGGTCGGCAAAATGCGGCTCGCGAGCCACATGCGGCTCTTTAGCTGCCTTGTTGTGGCTCAGGCCGCACTGCCGAAGCCACGCCCCCGACCGCCGACGGCTCTTCTGATTGGCTGTCGGTGGTCATGGGGTCGGGAGAGGGCACGCCTCCCTCCTCTGGCGGCTCAGAAGATGGTTATCGCCGCCGGAGGAGGGAGTGAAATGGCTCCCTCCTGAAAAAAGTTTGCCGACCCCCTGACTTAGCCTATCAGTAGCTTGGGGGAAGATAATTAAAGGGACACTAAAGCCTGTAACAAAAAGTCCTTTTTTATTTATTGTCCACTTAGTAATAAGTGCAACAAGTATTAAAATGTAAAATTTGGGCTGACCAATTCTGCATAGTCATAATGTAATGAATGTCTCTGCCACTCCAACATGTAAAAACCTCTTCTTTGTTAAATCAAAAAATCAGGTTCCAAGAAAATTTTATAATAGCATATTAGCACTAACGCAATTCACACTAAATAGCGCTTAATCATAGTCTATGAAACGCATTAGTGCTAATATGCTATAAAAATATTTTCAGGAAACTTAGTGTAAGATGTCTCAGAATAACAGTTGAACATATAACAGCAATTACATTTCTTACCTATTTATTAACACACACTTCATTATTTAAGGTATGCCAAGCTGTCAAATATGCAGTTATGCAGGTTGTGCTGGTATTTAAACTTTACAATGCTACACCTGCATTCATTTATGAGTTAATTACACCTTTAGAGGTTGTAAGCAGGTCTGTGGGAGAGTTACAGATGGAGTATATGTGCCATTTAGACTCCTGTCAACACTGGCATAAAATCCTGGGAAAAGTTGAGACTGACAGGGTTAACTGTCAGTGATTTTTGTTAAACTGGAGTTTGGACCCAGGGTTTAGGAGTGGCTGAATAGTTTTGGGTGGGAAGGCCACTCCTGTACTCCATCTCAGGTTTCCTAATTTAGAACACCTGTGCAGAGAAGGTTAAAAAGCACAGACTTAGTTAGAGAAAGGGTCTCTCTCTCAGTGTGTGACTGGAGTGTGCTGAGGTGTGGTCAGACAGGAAAGACCACTGAGACTCAAGGAGTGAGATTTGTGAAAAGGGAAAAGTTATGTGTTTGTGGAAAAAACTCTGAACAGCGGATGTTATTTGTTTTCTGTTTTTGTTTTGCCAAGTTCGGCTGAATTTATGTTACATTTTTCTGTAAATAAAAGACAAGAACTTCGGAAAAGACCTTGCTTACAGCTCATTATTGAACAGGACTACCGCAGCAAAGTGAGTAAACCCCTACAAGGTCAGGAATAAATCTATTCCAGGTAAATATTGTTGGTTTTTTGCAACTTCACACCTAAAGTATGAACAGCTTAAAGTTTACTGAAAACAATATTATGAGCGTGTAAACAAAAATGCTCATTAGTGATTTGGGTACTATAAAATTAGTCTTACTAAAGGAAAGCCTGGCTTAATTGTCTGTATTCCTTCAGGAAGACAACTTTCTGTTCTGCTTCTATAGCAATTCACTCTCCTCACAGACATGGAAGACCACAAAGGTCCATTGCCACCAAACCCCCATGCTGCTAACAGCAGCCTGTTGCCCCAGAGGAGTGCTCTAGGACTAGCACAAGTCTCCCGATTCACTCCTCTGTCCTGCTGGCACCTCTATAATGGATGTCCGCCACTATCCCCATTATGGTGTTGCCCACTGCCCCACGTTCCCCTTGAAAATATGTGCTCACAGATGTAATGTCTGTTCCTGTAAGATAATATAGGTGTCATTTGGAAAATATATACTTTAAAAAAAAACTTCATTTATGTATTCATTCAAGATATTTTTGCAAATATATTTTAGAGTTTTAGATTTGTTTGTGTTGTGATGCTTATACCAATGGCTGGCTGACATCCTAAATGGCATCTGAACTAGCTAAATTAGACCTTTCAGACATGCAGGGGGCTCACTGGGTGAGCTCTTTATTTTAACACTGAAATGAAGAGCACAGCCACTGCAGGGACTCTGGAACAAATCCTCTCCCCACCTCTTTCTACTGTGTCTGTGACATAGCCCCTGCCTGCACATGTGTAATTGTTTGGCTTAGTGTGGCCTACACATCAGCGCAGGGTCACAGGGCTGAGGCAGCAAAAGGGGAAAATGTTAAAAGGAGGACTTTGGTAACTTGAAAGAAATGCAATTTGCTTACCTAAGTGGGCATTTCTGCTAGCAACAGTGACATTATCTCCCCTTTAAGTAATGTTTGGTTTGAGCTTGAGTGATTACATTATTTGTAGTGTAATCTTTATTGTTTGAGTGGATACTTTTTCTTCAATACTCACTAATTATGACGTTTCTGTTCTGCTCTGCTTTCTGGTTCTGGGATAGAACCATGTTTAATAAGGGATGCTTAGGGGGTTGTTCACAAAAGTCCAAATTGTTGGGTATAGGTGCGAATTTGCCAGAGAAAGACAGTCGTAATAGGCTGCTACTGTCACAGTCGCGTCTTTATAATGAGAATGTTGTCGCAGTTGTGACTTTATTATGGAAAAATTGTCACAATCTTAACATTAAAAAATTGTCACGACTTTTACAATGGGGAAATTGTAGCAAATTTGGCAATCCACTGTTTATGAATTTGACAGTCAAATTCGCACTTTAGTGAATAACCCCCCCTAATCTAGTAACTGGTAGACATAGCTAGGGTTTGTAAAGTAGGCAATGTTAAAAGCAAGATTGCATGTAATAAGGTTAGTAATGTACTATACATGGTTTTATAATGGGTATAGAACTAATAACAAAACCTGAAGTTGGGTAGTCTTAGTATTCCTTTACTAAGAAAAAATCTAGTTGAAAACCATTTCTTACCAGTATCAGCTCATCTCCCACCAGTTCCCTAGTCCAGTATGTCCTTGGTCCTGTCCCCTCCAGGAGAGACTGCTTACAGGAAATCTTATTTTCCTTCTCCCATACAGGCGAACTCTGTGAATTAAAAAGATTATGATACCCCTGAAAGTAAATGCACAGCAATTATTGGTAAAAAGGCAGGACAACAAAATCAATGTAGTAAAGGTGAAGAACAACAAGGTATATCAACTATACATTGCCATCAGGGGTGACATGAAAAAGTACCAGTAAAAGAATTTGTTTTCTTAAATGCTATTTTCATTCAATAAACCAAATATAGTTATAGTTGGTTGCAATAAACAAAAACAGATGGCTTGGCCTGCTTGTGCAAACATAGAGAACATAAGACTTAGGTCAGGTTATGGAAATGTAACCATAATTCATACTATTTAGTAAGAGATTTTTGTAACTTCCACAATATACAAAGGTGGATCAATAGGTTTTTTTTTCCCAAAAGCCATGTGTTGTTGGAATTTACAATAATAAGATGACTGGAGCATATGCAACTAATAAAGTTCAGACTGCTTAACCAGCCATTCATATCTCTATACAAAAGTACAAATACTGACATGGGCCTTCATTTTTTTAAATAAAGTTATGAGGCTGCCAGAAATCTCACACATGGGCAGTGAGATGAATCTGACAGATGTGAAGCTTAGCAAATGCCAGGAATGCAACACACACGTGATCCTAATATTTTAATATAGTGCAGTGTTTCCCAAAGTTTATCTGTTGTGGCCCGGTTATTTTTGTGCTTTCTCCTT
>WMED01009714.1:0-16158 GCA_019650415.1 Pipa parva | reverse complement strand
CACAGCAGGGGTTAATAATACACCCCACACACACACACACACACACAGAGCAGGGGTTAATACAGAAGGGTTTAGCTGCAGTTAGATCCAAGGTTTCAGGTTTCCCTCCTGCAGCCAGTGATATAGACTAGTTAGTATATTATATATAACATTGTGCTATACTATACAGTCACATAGTTCCCTGCACACAGGTGAATTAATTACATTAATGCCTATAGTAAAGTGGAACTATACACAATTAGTCTACAGATTTGCATGTGCAGTACACCAGTATTAAAGATGGCGCCACAGCCCTTTAACTCCAGAAGGCGTTCCCTACGAGTAATGACGCCAATAGGTGGAGCTAGTGGAAAGCTCAGCCGATTGAGTGGGTGTGTCCACTGCAGTTATTTAAAGGAGCGGTTGCAGCGGAACGCTCTTGTCACTTGCTGCCGTGTTCAGTAGAGACAGCTATACAGCACCTACACCTGTAGCCATGTCTCCCAGGAAGTTCTTTGTTGGGGGTAACTGGAAGATGAACGGGGACAAGAAATCGCTGGAGGAACTAATCAATACCCTGAATACTGGCAAAGTCAATGCGGACACAGGTAAGAGCCCCTGTGTAGCCAGGCATTATCTAGCCTTTGTGGGGGACACCATTGTCTTGGAATGGGCCTTGGGCCCAGCCATTACCTCTATGGGTAGTCTTTGTACTTATCTCTTGGACCCAGTGGTAATCCCTATACTGTATATAGTGGCCTGGTCAGTGGCTGAGCTGTATATAGTGGCCTGGTCAGTGGCTGAGCTGTATATAGTGGCCTGGTCAGTGGCTGAGCTGTATATAGTGGCCTGGTCAGTGGCTGGGCAATAGAGTTGGGAAAAATCATCCTATTCTTATCTGAGGTTAATGACTTTATAGGGGTTTACTGCCTTTTCATTGCTTAAATTCACTATACTTACCCTTTGCACTATTACTCAGTGGCTACACTGGTCCATCTCCCTTACCTTGTGCTGCTAACTTGCCTACAATAGACCTCATTTCTCTGATTAATGGCTTATTTGGGCCTTTCTGCCTGTATCCTGCACATGGGGGTTATAATATAAAATATAATAGAGAACAGGGACTGGTAGCTAGTTATACTTATTCTGTGCTGAGACCAGTGGCAAGACAGGGACACATGATTCAGACTATGAGGTCTCTGTAGCTCATGTGTCAGCCTGGGCTGGACCTACTTCTGCTAAATTTTAAACTACTCTGTTAAAGGATCAGTATCTCCAGATAAAGGCAGTCTCATGTGGATTGAAATGGATCAAGCTATTTTTATGTAGTACTTGTAAAATGTTATCTTTTGAAGTGAAATACCTTATTTGTACTGAGTTTCTTTCAATTTTGTGACTGCAGTTAGATCATACATATCCTGGAAGTGCCAAGAAACCCGACCTGACAACCAGTAGACTGAACACAAACCAATAAAAATCAGGAAATTAACTATAAGATGACAAGTACTGTTACAGGAATAACTGCCTTACCAACCCATGTAGCAAGTTTTTCTGGTGTTAATGGTTATTTACATGTCCTGGACATTGGCTAGATGCAGCTTTCCCTGCAGTATCCATTGATTTCTTTAATCCCTTCCTGGTGCTGATCTCCAGGAAAGACTGATTTCACAGATGTTGCACCTCCTAGAGTAGCCTGCATTTACATTTAGCCATCCTGTTTAATATTTGGATTTACTGGTTTATTCTGCATTGCTGCTCGAAGATTATATTGCTTCATCCTCCCAGCCTTGCACTTTGGACAGGTGATTTTCTGTCAAAGGGTGACCTGCTAGATACGGTTGGCTACCTTTAAACATCCAGGGCGATATCATCCAGAGGAAATGCCATGGGGCGCATGATTATTTGACTGTAAGGGGTAGGGCATGCTCTGCAGATTTTAACCATAAGATGGCATAATGGTGCTGTCTAGTTGCAAAGTGAAAGTTAATGAAGGATGTGACTTGTAGAAAGGGTAGTGTGGTTTTGCAGTGTGTGCTGGGAATTAAGTCTTGGCTATGAGAGAAATATTTGTATCTGCATCACTCCAGTGTACCAGTAACAAGAAAAGCTTGGTCTTTGGTCAATGCTTCCCCTTTAAGTCGACGTGTTTTGATCAATGTAGCAGTTTTACTGGTCCATGTACATGCCATTGACATTTACCCTCTATTGGGTAAAGTGTGCATGCCAGAAATTGTCTTCCTGTTAAGTCTTTCTCTTGTGTATATAAACCACAATTACTCTAAATCCTGTACTGCACTGTCCCCTGTGCCCTTCATGTAATGCTTGTTCACGATCAGCCATTTTTGTACCAGAATGCATTGTATCCAGTGCCTGGAAAAGGCTCTCCTTACTTAAAAGCTGGAGAATGGTACCATAATGCATTGCAAAGAGAAGATTAAAGTAACAGAACACATTTACGTTGCATGCCAGCTAAAGCTGGTAGTAATGGAGACCATAGAGTTAAATGCAACCCTACATTTCTTATAAGTCTTGGATTTGTGATGCAGAACAAATTGCATTTACCGTAATAGGCATCAGAGGTGCATGACTGAATTCATTAACGAACTGCTGAGTGGATTGGGCAAATGTTGCATAAAAATCAAAAGGCAGTGTTCCACAATGCATTGCAGAAATATTGCAAAATATAGGCACATTAAAGTATAAGCAGTTGAAGAGGTTGTGGGCGATGTTGAGAGTTGTAGTTTTATAGTTGTAGGACATGACTTCCCTGGAGTTAGTACAGCATGAAATGAGACTTGCACCTAGGGTTTCCAGTGTGGTGGAGCTCTGTCTCTTGGCAGCAGAGTGTGATGTGAGTCACGTACAGACTGCAGTGTCAGTGTTAAAGAGACAGTAACAGGGGACACGGCCACGCTGAATGCCTTGTTACTGTATTTTTAACCTTTTCCCCTCATGCTGCTTTGCTATTTTGGTCTTGTCTCCCTGGAAAAGGTCACATAAAAATGGCAGAGCAGTCTTCCAAGTGATGCTGTGGCTCGGGACAGCTGGACCCCTAACACAATCTAAATACAGCAATGACCTTTCAGTCCTGTACTTGGCACTTATGAAGGTCATGACATTTAACCTTCTACAGGAGCCAAAAATGAATGACCTGCGTGTCTGCAATTGGCCTGCCACTAAATGTGGAAGGACATGGCTTTCTGGGTGGGGACAGGAAGGCCTGGCAGAATTAACAGAAGTGATGTGAAGGCAGCAGCTAGGCAGTATGGATCTACAGAATTGCTTTTATACAGCGTCCACATTCCCTGTATCTCTAAACTGCAGCAAAAATATCTCAAACTAAAACTCCCATCATTTTCCTTTATAGTTACACTATGGTTACCACATGCAACTTTTGATAACTATAAAGATTGTGATGGACAGAATTAGACCGTTGTACAGAATGAAAGCAGGTCGGGCCTGGGAACGTTAAACTAATTTGAACAAGCTCCTTTAATTGCGAACTGTCCATTAAAGGTGCAGTAACACCAAAAAATAAATTCTAATTTGGCTTAGCATGGCAGTTATTGAGATGTACCACTTACCTTTGAAGTTGAATTTGTGAATTTCATTGCTTTGTCAGTTTCTTTACTGATGGCAGCCATGTTAAACAGACCTCACCCAGTTTCATTGATTTCTGCTTTAAATGATACATATACTGTAGATGTCCCAGAAAGCCAACTTTTAAAGCCAAATATCTTACTTTATAGACAAAATTTAGGGTAGATTGAATATATAGTAACTATAAACGCATTTTCATTTAATACGGTTTTTGACATTCTCTACAGGCCAATCAGTCATATAAGGAAATCAATTTCCTTTACTTCTGGGAAATGCTTAAAGGGCAACACATGGTTGTAGTCACAGCACAACATGCACTACTTTTTAACTTTTTGAGCACAAATGGTTTCCTTTATTTACAATCCATTTGATAATTCTCCATGCCTGTACCCATATCTATAAATGTATAGCTCTACATGTTAATCTTGCACTATTGTCTATTGTATAATAACTATCCAATTACTGTTCTATGACCCATACAGAGGTAGTCTGTGGTGCCCCATCCATTTATTTGGATTTTGCAAGGCAGAAGCTGGACGCAAAGTTTGGACTGGCTGCACAAAACTGTTACAAAGTGGCAAAGGGCGCATTCACAGGGGAGATCAGGTGCGTATTTCTCTAAAATAAGATGTATACCGGCACAGATTGGATTATTAATCTATTGAAAATAACCCCCATAGCAAACTTCTGTTTTAAAAGGAAATTTAATTTAAAAGAAAGTGGCTTCTTTGAAAGCAGAGATTATTTCCATTCTTAACATTATTCAGCCTGTAGATATCTGTACCCGCTGCTGCATTGGGTCAGTACTGCATGCTGGCATAAACTCTCCCTAATCTGGGCCCTCTTTATTATGTTCCGCTGGGCAGGGCCTTTGCTTTTGGCGGCTGGGCGGAGCCCTCAGAACCTCCTTAGAAGCAAAAACTATTACAAAATGGTGCAGAAAAAGGAGAGGATCGCTCAATCCACCAAAACAGTATAAAGAACAGTGGGTGCCAAGGAGTAAGGGGCCCAGTGTAGCAAACAACAAATGAACGAAGACTCCGGCACTCCGAAATAAATAAATAAATAAAATCATCCAAAATTTATTGTAATAATAATAGTCGCCATCGCGCGAAACCGGTTAGAGGGTGCTCTTATCTTTTATCTTATCACCATGACGCTTGGATTTTAACTTTATTACAATAAATTTTGGATGATTTTATTTATTTATTTCGGAGTGCCAGAGTCTTCGTTCGTTTGTTTATTACAAAATGGTAACAGAATCATCTGCATGGAAGCGCCATCCAGCGTCCAGTAACCCAGCATTTATTTGCCAGTTTACTTGGTTACTATTTTACTAAAGCGCCTTCTCACATACTTCCTTAAGTAAATGCCATGTTTAATGTCCATATAACTGCTTCTTTTAAATCTGTTGTACAGAAGGGGAACCTCTGCATATAGCTCAAGATTATTAAAAAATACCAAAGCACTCTGCACCTTTAAAGGAATAATTCCATTTGTGGTGGACATTGGTTAGAAGTAATGTATTAAAGGGTAAGGGGAATAGTAAATAGTTTGTTCTCTACCTACAGCCCAGCAATGATTAAAGACTGTGGCGTTACATGGGTGATTCTTGGGCACTCTGAGAGACGGCACGTGTTTGGGGAGTCCGATGAGGTGACTATTGTACTTCATTTTTGAGCAATATGTTGTCATGACCTATAACTCCCATGGCTTTTTTTTTTTTTTAATAACCCTACTATTGTATTAAGCCTGAATAAATAACAGGCCCATTTATTTACTAAAGGAAGGTGTGATGCAGCCTCGTAGTCCCCCGTTGGCCCGTATATCATTATAACTGGCTTCTTGTGCTAAACTATGCATGTATTTAAGCCAGTGGTTAAATAGAGTTAAAGCTTTATCTCCTTAACAAGCTTTTGTTTTCTATCAAAGCTTATTGGTCAGAAAGTGGCACACTGCCAGTCTGAGGGCATTGGCGTTATTGCCTGTATTGGAGAGAAGCTAGACCAGCGTGAGGCTGGCATCACTGAGAAAGTGGTGTTTGAGCAGACCAAAGCCATTGCAGGTAGGTGTCCTCTCTATAATGGTTCTGTGTATACAGTGACTTCCTCCTATCTGTTAATGTGCTAGTATGACATTCATACTCTTTAACATTACTTTCTCCCAGATAATGTAAAAGACTGGAGCAAAGTTGTCTTGGCATATGAACCGGTGTGGGCTATCGGAACAGGCAAAACTGCCACACCCCAGCAGGTAATGGCAAGAGCAGTCAATGTGCAGTTGGGAAGCAAATTGTTGTCTTACCTGACCAATTGCGGGAGGGAAGCAGGTTAAATATCCTGAACTACAAGCCCTATTGTACATCAGTCAGTACATAAAGAGAAAGATGGAGGAATCGGGGTTACCATTGGTGTCCAGGCCCTGGTGCAAGATCCAGGCTTGGAAACTGTTGGGCAGGCGGCTCACGACTACCACAACCCCTTTAGTTACTTCCCTGGATGAAGGCAGTGGCACAGCCTTTCACCCCTTTAAGGAATATCTGCTATACCAATATAAATGGGATTTTCCTTTACTGGCATTATTGTTAAATTCAGATCATTGGGATTCATTTGGGACCACAAAATATGTAGTTTTCTTTAAACTGCATAAAGTTAATTGGAGGAATTTGTTGCCAATAAATACTCTGTCCCTGTTCTGTCAGCTCTTTGACACCGCCATTAAAACAGTGACAAATGTTTTGTTTTAACCCCCTTTCTGCTGAGATTTTTCTCCTTGACGTGACTGATTTCAGAGAAGTGCTACATGCACTGCATCTGTGAGTTTCCAATGGGGGTGGCTCACTCTCCTGCTAGTGTTCCCAGACATATCTGATCACCTGACCTCCCTTTGTCTGCCTTGTCCCATCCCCTCTTAAGTGTCCATGTTTTCTTATCCAACGCAAAATGGTGTTTCGCTTTTATTTCAGGCTCAGGAAGTCCATAAGAAGCTCCGTGAATGGCTGAAAACAAAAGTGTCAGAAGATGTTTCCAAATCCACTAGAATCATCTATGGAGGTGAAGTATATTCTGACACCCTCCCTATTCTTCCTTCCCGAGGCCATGATATAGGTGCCTACCTGTTGGGTAAAGGGGCTGTATGGTTTTGTATGAAAAAGCCATATAAACTCATTCCTAGAGTTTCAGACAAAGGTATTGTTCCCCTTTGAACAGATGCAGACATGGGTTGGGGGTAGGCTGGAGGTTGTGTAAAAGTACACGGTGCTGGGGAGAGAAAGGAACATGCTGTTACAGCACATGTGGCAGGAAGAGATCCAGTCTTATAGGTGTGTAGAATCCTAGCACAGCACTCACTAATGGCACAGCTTGGCAGTATCAAGGGACTTTTTTCTGCCATGTTCTATACTGGACTTGCACATCAGGTTTTCATGTGTAACTGCAGTAGGAGAGACTGTTCAGGTATCTGCATAAATCTCCTCTAAAAGTAGCAAATACAAACCATGCACATGTGACTAGCTGGGGGTCTCCAAGACAACCCTGTAGATGCACAGAAAATACTAATCCCTAATCATCCTGATTAGCTTGTCAGTGACCTCCTCTCTTTAGTCAAAAAATACACCAGTTGGTTCGCTCTCACTAGATGCCAATCCTTTCATTCATGTAATAAGATCGGCTGAATGAAACTGCACTAGTTATAGTGTAGCCCTCCTTTCTTACTGGATGTCAGTACAGTGAAAGGACATCAGACAACCCTACTACTAGGTGGTCACTACCTACAGTGTCTCCATTTTTCAGTCCCCTTCCTTCCAATCTAGACTTTCCGCTCTCGCTTTTTTTTTTTCAGGATCTGTAACAGGTGGCACTTGTAAGGAATTGGCATCTGAGCCTGACATTGATGGGTTCCTGGTGGGAGGAGCATCACTGAAGCCAGAATTTATTGACATCATCAATGCCAAGCATTAACATGGTTTCCTGGCTAAACAGCCGTTTCCCCTTGTTTACAAAAACGGTTCAGGAAAAGTGATTTGGCTCGGAATCCCTGGAATTGGCAGCCCTGCAGAACAAACAAGCTAGTTTGCTCTAGGTCTTTTCTTTAGTGCCCTTATGTGGCTCTGAGGTAGTAAATCGAATAACTGTTGTCCTATTGTGTAAGTGACCATTTTATCCCCATGTCAAGCCTTTTCTGTTCCCCCATCATCCAATTCTGTACTGCTGACTGCTTGTAATAATAAAATACAAAATCCACTGAAACTGTCTATTTTTGTTGTATGTGGACCTCCCACAGATCAGGAATAAAATCTTTACAGTTTGAAAAACCACAAACAAGTCTTGATATTATCTGCTGAGACCTGTCCTCTGAATCTCCTACTTTTAAACAGATTTGTCAGGCACAATGAGTGGGTCACTTTTATACCAATATCCTACACCTTCCAGTTGATCAGGAAGTTCCCACTGGAAGCCTTTATATAAAGGTCACAGGCCAGTCTTTAATGCTTGATCACTTGGTTACTAAGATAACATTAACACTTGCCCTTTTTGGTTGATTGTAATTTTAGTTTCTCAGTGCCTCACAGATTTTAAATGTGTTACAAACTGTATCCCCTAGTACTGATCTGACTTGATGAAGTGGGAATCTAATAAATAATTAACTGTTACTTTATTTGAACTATCTTAATACTACAGTATTTTTTTAATTGACATCCACTTTAGAACTCCAGTCACCTACTTCCTGTTTGGCAGTTGACTTTGTTGATTCTTGACTGGAAGACCTTAGAAATCTGAGTAAATAATCTTAAAATTGCCCTGTAGCTCTGAGGTTACACACCTGCAAGTTACTCTTTTGAATTCTGAAGTCTTTTTAGTCAATTCCCTGGCTCAAAACTCCAAACTGGCTAAAAGTAGGTGAGAGGGGCCTTCAGTAAAACTGGCTTCAAAAATAATGCAAAAAGTTTGCCCTGGGTGCAGGATTTGACCCAGGGAGATAACGGGAATAGTACATGGATAAGTCCCATTATGACCACCAGCTAATACCCAATATAACCACAGTGTGCAGCACAGGCAGTCTAGACTGGTTGGGAGTAACTCACTAAGGTCCTGGTAGGTTGTCACAGGTATCTGGAGGGTGCATGGAGGCAGGATCCACACAGCAAATGCAACAATCAAGGTGGTCCTACAGACACTCGATTGAATTGGTGTCTGGGTAGTACCTTAAAGTCTTGGTTATGCTTGTCCAACTAATGTCAGATGTTTCTAGACACTTCTCTAGTTTGAAGATCCCATTTGCCCCTTGGAAGACAATCAGAATGTTTGGTTGTAGGGGGGAATTTATAATGTGTGTATGTGAAACAGCACGAGTTTCCCTCCTCTTTAAAGGAACAGTCCAGCCTGATTAATAAAAAGTAATGTGTGTTGTAAATGCATAATACATTTTTTTTCTAATATACTTAGTCAGTCTTTTATGTGAGGAAAGGTATTAATTATTCCATCTGTGTAGCAGTACACAGCTCCTTATGTGTTTACTTCCTGGTTGGATTCTTGTGTCACTGACACAACGGCATCTCAGGAAGGTCAGAATTAATAGTTAATGAATTACCATGGGCAGTTATAATACTTACAGCTAATGGTGTACACTGTCAGTAGCAAGCACTGATATTGAGCATGAGAGAGACCAAATCCATATAAAAAGATAGTCAATATTTCAGCCTTTTCTTTAACAATTGCTTTTGCTGGGTTAACTACACATTTCAGAGTTAAAAGGTGGATGACAGTTTAAAGGTTCTGATTGGTTATTTAGCATTATCCAGCCTGTCAGTCAATTCCTTAACTCTGAACAGGAAGTGGCTGAGAGAGGGAAGCAGCTTCAGTAACAAACTGGTGCTAAATTGTGAAGGGTGGAAATAAATAATTTATATGACAGAAAGCATTTATTTAACAGTGCCAAACAGACAATTTCGAAAGTACTTCTAGAGGTTGACCACTAGAGGGACAACCAATAATGCAAGAAATATAGTTGAGATAACAGCCCATGCTGTTGCATGAAATTACATTGCCTGCAATGACAGTTCTAAGAAGAACTACAATTTTGAAATCTGTAATTATACAGTTAACCTTAACAAACTTACATTAACAGATCCACGAAACAAGTGGCTTATTCAGTGTGTCAAGGGTAAATGTGACCATGGACACTTGTATGGAGGCCATTATCAGGCTTCTCAAATAAAACCTCTTGCCATTAGTCTGAGAATTGCCTTTACTGTTTAAAGGTGATAAGTCTCAAAAGACTTTAAATGCATAAATAACTCCCATAAACAATGACCCAGGCCCTGCAGGCCTACAGCAGGCATGGGCAGCGAGCACCCCAAAGGAGCAGGACACATCCATGTTGTGGGTATATGTGCTATAATAGGTGTTTCTGCTGTCAGTATCAGGTTTCCAAGCTTCTGTTTCTGATGCCACCATGTTTAAATCCATTTTTACTTACATCTACATTTCCAGTGACTGCTCCCAGCTTCCATGCTGTTACTCAGTTTAAAGGAAATCTGACAGGATAATCTCTCTGCACGGTGCTGTGCTTTCAATGTAATTAAAACCTTGCTGTGGTCTGGACAGTATAACCATATGAATAGTCTGGGACCTGCTCTGTCAAATTCCCTTTAAAACTGCCACATGTTCTATAACTGGAATAAAGCTAGTATGCTTACAGGTATATGAAATTGACTGGCAAAGGCTAACAAAGATTCCTGTGTACCAGCCTAGGTAAAGAACTAGTTTGTTATATACCTGAGGTTCTTTAGCCAGTAATACAGGGTAACAATGGTTTAGCTAGCTATGCCCACTCCGTACTGCAGATTAAGGCAATAATTTTGATCAGTCAGGTGCACTTATGAAAGAAACACTAAATCCCCCTGGACAATATGCCTTTTGTGTATACAGGGATATCCATGTATGGTTAAACACCTTCCTTATGCACTTGCTAAGATTGACACTAACACTGGGCAGCATATTTATAAAGTGTCAAAATAATGGTGCAAGAAGAAATTTAGTTATAGCCAGCAAAATGCCTGCCTCCTTCAGATAAAGAGGCACCTGCATCCTTCAGCAATAAGGTCCCCAAAGGGGCTGCCGAACCAGCAAAAAAACAAGCTCACTTGTTCCTTTGGGAGCTTATTAAAGCAGCACATATCAGGCCCCTCACCAATTCTCAACAATTTGTAATGTCACTATTAAGGGCCACATAGTTGTACTATTCCTGTATAACAGAACCCATGGAATGTGTTACACTAAGCCATTACTTTGTCCCTTAGAGCTTAAAGTGAAGAATGAGAGGGACTAGATTACTGTGCTTACAGGTACATCAGAGAAGCTGCCATTATTTTACTCTATAACCTTACAATTTCTCTGGACTCTCATGTAACATGTCATTTAACTTTCCATGTAGCATCTCATGTAACATGTCATTTAACTTTCCATGTAGCATTTCATGTAATATCTCATTTAACTTTCCATGTAGCATCTCATGTAACATGTCATTTAACTTTCCATGTAGCATCTCATGTAACATGTCATTTAACTTTCCATGTAGCATTTCATGTAATATCTCATTTAACTTTCCATGTAGCATCTCATGTAACATGTCATTTAACTTTCCATGTAGCATTTCATGTAATATCTCATTTAACTTTCCATGTAGCATCTCATTTAGTATCTCAAGTAACAATCTGACTGGTCTGAATTAGGGGAACAATCTCACACTGAAACATACCTCAGTATGTGAAATTATTTCCTGTAAACCAATAAAATGGCGACTGAACCTACTGCAGGCGACACAGAACTGTATTTTGATTCGTTCCTGTGTTATCAAGGCGACAACACCGTACACTTCCGCTTTGTCTCTAAGGCAACCAGGAACGCTCCCGCGCCAGCAGCAGCGGCAGCAGCAGCAGCAGCAGCAGTCAGTGCACTGGAACAGAAGGTGTGAGGCGGACACTGACCTTGGTTGTTACTGAGTGATAGGCAAGTACGTGACGTAAAGCGATGAGAAATATACAGAGCAGGCTTTCACCGTTCCACCAACACTTTCCTGTTGTATTTTCCAGCGCCCAGCTGGATGCTGGGAGCTATAGGCTGTCAGGGGATACTGGGAGATGTAGTTTAGCAGTTTGTCTCATGTCTGTGAGGTGAAGCTGAGCATTTTCCATGTAAAGACATAATTTAGCAGACACTAAGTGCATTAAAGGGCCAGTACATTGTTTTGTAGATTGTTATGGTAACTGCTAATGTCATCTTTAAGGTTGATTTCTTGATTTTCACTGGTTGGTGTTATCTCTTTCTCTGCTGCCTGCAGCCAAATTGGGTCAAATATTCACCATCTTTGATCTTCCCCATACTCTTCCTTCCATTTCCTATTGGTTTTGATTCTCTTTCTACTCTAAGCAGTCCCTTTCCTGGTATTTGATCATTTTTCCTTCTAATCAATATTGTTTTTCATTTCTTTGTAGAAAATGTCAGATATTGATGATGAAGTGCTGGATGATGGTCAGGAGGAGGAGGAGGAGGAGGAACCTGCACAAGAAACCAACCGAGATATGAATGAAAGAGATGAGGAGGAGGAGGAGGATGAATTAAATGATGAAGAGGAGGATGCTGAGGAAGAAGAGGTGATAAATATCATTTGGGAATAAAAAAGTTCAAATTATAGGGAGAAGTTGAGAAGTAAATTAAAAGAAGGGGAATTGAAATTGAAATATAAATGAAGGGAGATAATTGTGATGAGCCAAATGGCAGTCGCATCAATGTAATAGCTATGTGGATCTGTCAACAGCTGGGGTTATAGTGTAGAATTCATATTGTGGCATTAGAAACTCTAGATAAAGTCCATGAAGACAACAGAATGGGGTCACTACCTGCTCACCCTGTTATAGGCCAACTGTATGGAGTAAAGGGCTGCTTCTTAGCTAATTTGTGGGTGTTTGCTAAAAAACATTCTCTTTTATTATTCTCTCACCATTCCATACAGCCTCCACCTCATGTACCATTAACAGAAGAAATGCTGAGAGAGGGTCTGTCCTTGCTCTGTAAAACTGGAAATGGTTTAGCGCATGCATATGTCAAGCTGGATGTCAAAGGCAGGTAAGTGCCTCAATAGGAAATGGTTAATGCAGAACTAACATATGTGCATGGACTGGTAACGCCCAAAGCATTTACTATAGTCACAACTCACATCCATTCACTATACCGCTTCACACTGTTAAACACACCTGCTTCCAGTTCAATTACAAGGTCTGTCATACAAATAACCACTCAGTTATTCCTGTGCAAATCCCACCTACAAACTGACATTAAATACTACTTATCTATAGATAACCTATCCATTGCATTCCCTATAATGTAAAATTTACACACCAGTGCAAAACCTTGTCAGTTCAATGTCACCTCCCATATCAGCTTATTTAGGAATTCATAGGAATTTTTGTGTTCCTTTAAATGACTTGTATCTGTACTATAACAAGCCAGTCTTACCTACTGTCTCACAACCTATAGTTGGCATAGCCATTGTAGTTCTTTCTATCCAATTCCTGTCCTAGGCTCTCTAGAGAGTGATCCTTAAGGAATATTGCCTTCAAACACTGTAAAATAATTGGAACAAATAAATGAATAATTTGCCTGCTCTGTCTTTGCTAAAACACCAGTTGTATTTTGCTTTATAGCTGAAATACAGGCTGTCTTAATAACAAAAAGATATCATTCCAAAGTCTCCCACATGCTATGAGACTATAAACAACCCACTTGTCACACATATTCATTTTCAAAAATGTAGTACAGTGCTGTTTATGGATGCTTGGACATTGGTTCAGCATCTGGTGCATAAAAGCACAGCCTTACAGTTCAGTTCAAATGGGAAAAGGGTGTAGCAGATGCTGCAGTCAGATCTGCTCTCTCTGTATAACATATTAAACAGGAAGATTCCAAAAATAAATGAGGATATTCTTCTAACTTGCTGAAACTACATTTCTGCACATTATTGTCCAAACCTTGTTACGGTACTTTTGCCAAACCACTGATTCACTCAAAATGCTGCAAATATCCCACTACTTTTCTAGTTTGTTATCCTGCCCTGTGTTTTATTTATTACATTTTTCCCAAGTTTTATATCTTCTTTTATTTACAGTGCCCTAGGTACATTACATAGCACATTCTTATTACACACTATGTTTCCTCCTGTAGAGAGCTTACAGACATCTCATTTCTACAGTCCTTCATACACCTACGGTACGTGGAGTTGTCTCAGAATTCTTTACGTGACTTGTCTCCCTTGGGAGGACTTTCCCACCTTCTGAGCTTGCGATCTGATCACAATCAGCTGGTCAGTCTTAGTGGCCTGGGGGAGCTTCTTTATCTGCAAGTAGCCAGCTTTGCACAGAACCGAATAAAGACCCTGCAGGGATTTACCCCTCCACGACTTGAAAGACTTAACCTGATAGGTCAGTGCTGCCTTGACTGTATTGGTGTTTTCTTACTATTCAGTAATGCCTTTCCATCTGCCAGTTCATCGTTATTTTCTCCTTTACCTGTTTATCTCTTTCCATCAGCTGCTGTTTCTCTATCTACGTTTTCTAGCCTCCAGTGCTGTATGATTACTAGATCAAATCTAGAGGAGAGGACAATTTGCTTTTGAGATGTGCAAAATAAAATAGTTTTAAAGGTTCTTCTTTAACCTGTGGCTTGCCAGCTGTTGCACTATTAGGCCAGGTTCATGCTATGCTAGTACATATACACTGCACATGAAAAAAAAATGTGCACTGCGAATCCCTATGGCTCTTGCCTTCTCCAGTCACACTAGCACTAAATACTTGTGCTCGCACGAACACTTGCTTCAGCATATTCGATGAGTATACAGAGATGACGCGAAGAATGCAGCCAGATAGGAGGAGCCATGAATGCCAAGGGAGCGTCCTAACTGCGTCAGGTAAGTACAATAGAAAAGCATGTCCTGAAAATACGCCGGCCTTAATTTGCCGGCATATTTTCAGGATGCGCTTTTCTAAAAGTGCAGTGTGTATGTATGCCAGTGTGAATATAGTCTTATAGCTATAAAACAATTGCCTGTATTTAAAGGCATATAGGACTGAGAGAGGGAAATGTACTCCTGCCATAATAAAAAGCACTAGTGAGACTTTACCCCAATAGCTAGCACAGTTTTGGACTGGCACATAAAGGAGAGATACGGGGTGATATTGTGACTTTATTTAAATGTGTCAGGGGAGCAAATAAAAAACTTTCTCTAGATAATTGTTGAACCGTAAAGCTGGCCTGTATTATTATTAAATACATAAAAGACTGTTAAAGGGACTAAAGTCAAAAAATATTTAGATATTTATTATTTATATTTTGTATCTATATTCAGGTATCTGTGTTAAGTAAGGAATACTTTTGGGTGAATACGGAATACTTTATGTAGTTTTACAGACAACAGACTAATGTATAAATATGGTCTGTTATTTGTACAGAAAGAACATGTTTTCTCCAGGCTCTGGTACTTACTGTACACATAGCTTACACATATCAATAAAAAATGGTATAGCTTTATGTGCCAGTCAAGCCTGCTCATTCTGTGCTCTCACCCTGTATGACAGGTGCTCTTAAATGATACAGGTTTGTCTGCAGTCTTCTTCATTAGCGCATTTCTGACCCTGTCCTCTGCTCATTTTGCCTTTTTATATAAGTTTTATACTCCACATTCTGTATTTTTGTATAATCAAATTATTTCACATTCAGAAATCACCAGGAGCTAAATAAGTAAATCTTACAGCACCTTCTTACAGAGTCAGATAACTACTAACAACATAGTTTAAAGACAAGTATCCTGCTACAAAGCCAATGATCAGCAAAACAAGCAATTTACAAAGCCAAGAGCCCACTTACAACTCCCTCCTCACCATGTAAAGTGGATTGGAAATAAATCAGGAAATTGCGCTGTGTGTTTTTTAGAGTATTGTGGCGTGTATAAATATGATCACAGTCAATAGCATGGTGACTGCCGGATAGAAGAAAGTATCGCTAATGGCACAGTGAATGGTCTGAGATTTTCATACACAGTGAATGTCCCTTTTACTCCAGATATAAAACATATGAATGGTATTAGTACTCACCCTGCTGCAGACTGCATGTTAAAGGCCAAAATCACATCAAAAGTACTCAGGTGGGGGCTCAGATGTTTGTGGGGTGTCAAAGTGCAAGTTAAGGATATGATATTTGGGTTTTCATGCTAATTAGGAGGAGATCAGTGACGTATACCAGTATAGTTTGGTAGTAGAAAAGAGCAAACTGAGAGCAGCAAGAAAAAAAGAGATTTTAAAATGGACTGACTGACATTATTTTATGACAGGTTTATAATAAAGTACTTTGTTTAGACTCTATTTGCCCTCTGAAAGGTACAGAAATGGAAATGTATGAGTCTGGGGGAGAAACATTTACTAACATCGTACACCTGGCTAGCATTTACTAACATCGTACACCTGGCTAACATTTACCAACATCGTACACCTGGCTAGCATTTACTAACATCATACACCTGGCTAGCATT
>WMED01009713.1:0-16158 GCA_019650415.1 Pipa parva | reverse complement strand
TGCGCATGCTGATGTCCTGTACGCGGACATCAGCATGGGCATTAAAGGGATTCCCGTCTCAGCGAGGCAATTCTTTTGTTCTCGCTGAGACGGGAATCCCTTTAATGCGCATGCTGATATCCGCGTACAGGACATCAGCATGCGCATACTACTATTAGCGAAGTGAGCCGAACGGATATTAGCTCACTTTGCGGCTTGATTAATTACCCCCTTAAACTGTCTGCATTTTTCTGACTCACTTTCATTTGATAAAGGGCTGTGTCCGAAACATGTCATGCACGTGAAAAACCTCACTGAGTAGTTCACTACCATTGTTTTGCTGGTTTCCCTGATTTTTATGCTGCTTCATCAAACAGACACAGACATACACAGAATCACACAGACATGCAAACACACACACACGCCCAGACACACAGACACACACTTTCACTGCACAAGCCCTGCAGCCTGCTAGCAGATGAAAAAATCGACAACTTGTATTGTCAATTTTGCTCAAAGGAAGTCTTAGAGGAGAGGGGGTGTGGCCTCAATCACTCAGGGAAGTCAGGCTGAAGCAGTGAGAAGTTACAGAGGGATAACTAGTGCTGCTGAATGAAGAGGTGAGTCAGGATTTTAGTAATCGTTTTTAACTTTATAATACGTTCATGGGGAAATCTTTATAAATAGGGTTTACTTACACTTTAAGCAGCAAAAATTAATATAAGACCCTGTCTTTTTTTTTTGGTGGGGAAACACGGTATGTTGCTTTGCTTTCAACAAAAGTAAATATATAGCTAAAAGTTTACAATTAGACAAAAGACATAAATATTACTGGCCTGCTTTGGTAACGATAATGGTATAATAAGTGTTAGGGGAAGATGGTATTGTACTTTAAGATATAAGCTGTAAAGTTTCAGTTAATAAATGACTTATCTAAAATACTAACATGGAGATTTGACACCAAAGCACTTGCCAAAACGATCTTTTATCATTAAAATACACTTACACACAGTGGCCACTGAACGGCCTTGTCCATGAGGCAAAAACAAACTTTTAATCTAGGAAACTTCCATGCCCTTTATAAAAACCGACAATGTTGCTCTCTTTGATAGCCATCTGCAATATTGCACTTCTACTAAAGGCCAATTTCAAAATGTCAGGAGAACGTTGATTCAAGACAGAATCAGAATTATTTTCTGTGAAAAAGTCTGAAAGTAATCTTGTGGATTAACAATAACAAAATTGGTATTTTGAAGGGCTAAACTTGATGGATGTAATGTGCAATTTGTCTATGTCATTATTTCATAGAGAATTACAACTAAGTATATCTGTTACACGGTCCCTGTTACACTTTATAAAATATAGAAACTTTCTGACCTAACAGCACTTACTGGGCCCTAAGTCTGCAGCCTAAATTTCCTAGCATATAATATAGTGTTCATAATATAGTGTTTATCTGAACTATATATCGTGCACTCAGTCTCATACAATACGTATGAGTGGTGCAGGCTTGAAACAGGCTGTATTTAAAGCTTTATGTTTAGATAGGGACATACTGTATAAACATTATTAAATACAGTAGTAATGGGGATGGAATTATATCCCATGACCCTATTTTCTTCGGCAGCAGCTCTTTGCCTGGTTAATTTACTGTTAGCTAAAATTACTACATCATGTTCCATGACAATATTACCGAAAGCTTACCCAGATTTTCCCATTCTGCATAGATAGAAGTTTACCTGTCTCTTAGCCAATAAATACATTTTAACTAAAACGTATTAATAATATTCAAATGTTAACACCTGATATTTGTCATTCCACTTTGGATTAAACTAAGAGTCATGCAGATAAAGCATGTCAGTTCACTGCATAATTTAGTCTGTGATCATTTTTACAATTGGGTATGACCAAACTGTGGGTGGGACTTAAGGTACAAGCAATTTGTTCCTTTAAGCTCCTGAGATATAAACCCCAAACTGTACCTAATGTATTCTTGATCATCCCATATTTAATGATATTTAACATTTATCTGTGTGAGTTTAAGTATTCATGTTATAAAAAACACACATATATAAAACAGGAATATCAGAAATTAGGAACAGTATAAAACACTTCCAAACACAAGCCAGGGGGTTTATTACTTTAAATTTTAGCAATAAAGGGCAATGTGGTATTGTGTATGTATGGATTATTTTATTGATAAAACACCACTAAGTTACACAGCGGTGTACAGTTTAGAAATTCAAGTATAGTACAGAAATGGGAAAAGTGCTTTACACAATAAAAGTGATGTAAATTACAAGCATAAAATTATGACAATACATCAATTTTAATGGCCAGGCCATGATAGAAACAAGAGGATGGAGGTCCCGGCCCAGTAGAGCTTACAATCTAAATGGGAGGAAGACTTGCATAAACAGATAGGAAGGTAATAAGAGCTGTAATAATGTGCTGGGTCACTGGTCTATCAATTCAAATAATAAGCATAAACAGCTTCTTAAGGATAAACTAGAATATATAATTTATACACAAATACCAGTGGTAGTATTCCATAAGGTAGGGTTTCAGTTTAGTTTTGAAAGTACAGTGGGATTATTCGTAGCAGAGATAAAGAGGAGAGGAGAATGGGAAGTATTGGTCTTTGGTCTGCAAAGCTGATTACTTTCTAAGGAATAGAGTTTGATGACTAGTTGTATATGGGTACACAAGTGAAGAAATGTAGGGATGAGAAACAGAGTGGAGTGCCTTAAATGTCAAAAGGAGGATGCTGTAAATAATTTGTCTTTTAACATGGAGCCATGGAATAGAAATAGGTTAGGAAAAAGACACCTTCTGTGTAGACAGGGAATGATTTAGTCCAAGTGGGATACGGTGAGAGCATGTATGAGGGTGTTAGCAGTGACCTTATAAATAAAGGGATGGATCTTGGCAATATTACAAAGGAAAAGTGGTACAAATATGCTTAGAGAAGGAAAGAGCAGAGTCAAAAGTCAACCGAAGACAACTTACAGGAGTTAAAGAGTTAATGATCACATCATCAACTAGAATGGAAAAGGGAGGAGTAGGGCCAGATTTGAGTGGAATAAAAATGAATTCTGTTTTAGGAAGATTTAATTTGAGATGGCACAGGGCCACCCAAGAGGAGATTGTCAGGAGAGTGCTAAAGATTGGATGGGTGAATTTGGGTGTCATCCACATACAAGTGATACTGAAGACCAAATTGATACTGTGCAGCAGATATGGGAAATGCAGATTAAACTGGGTTAAACTGAGACAGATACAGTGCAATAATATGGTGTATATTACCCTAAAAATAGAGAAAATGTTGGACAGACTCTCAAACTCTTATAAATGTATGGATTACATCCAATGTGATATGCTTGGTTGATGTTTTTATTGATGGATTTCATTTTTATCCTTTCTGTTGGAACTTGCCTGCCTACATACAGTACATGGACCTCTTCAGATTAAATAGTATGGAGTGGGGGGGCGGCCATTTGGCATCATGATGTTTTCATAACGTCACCGTCACAGTCACATTGGGAGTTTAGGATTGCTCATCTTCAAAAGACCATTGACTGGTGATCTCTGGGGAGGGGTCTAAATTATTATGACTAAATAATGACTAAATAATACGGTCTTAGTTTAAGAAGAATGAGAATATTGAGAATATTCTATAGCATCTGGTGGCTTTGCTGTGGGTTATAGTTTCCTTGGGGTGTTATCGGTGTAGACTAATGGAGACAGCTGCATCTGTATTCTCAGTTACAGTAATATGTAGGAATTGGATCGTATCTGCAGAATGCTCATTTTTAAGTAATATTTTGAATGCAATGTGATTAATGGCTCGGAAACATATTTAATCGCTTCCCTATTTGTCTATATCATGATGGCATTGTTTTTAACTAGGTAATATATATATGTATGTATGTTCCTTACACTGTATTGTCGCCAAATAATCCTCTTAAAGGTCTGTCATAAATATTTTTATATTTTGAGGTGCCATTTTATTTCCCAGTCCATTCCCCATAAGTTGTAGGAACAAGTCCTTAGTGAATGTGAACAAAAAATTATTTTTGAGGATACATTCGATTATAATATTTGCACTAAAGTACTGGTCCATGGTGCCATCTTTATGTGGTTTATTACAGTTTAATGAGACACCACAGTCTACAACAATATTTTCCTTTGAATGATTTATACAGGAAAAATTATATTATTAAAGCAGAAACTATACTTATTTTTTGTATAAATGTTTACTAATTCATATTGCCATGGGATGTTTATTTCAATATTTGTATTTTAATCTTCATATATGAAGATAAATGCAGAAACAGTAGCAATAATATAATACAAAATATTTAAAAATAAATAAATGTTTTAACATCTAAAGAATCTCTTTTCAAAGACTAGATGCTAATCCAGCCAATCCTCTAAATCAACATTGCAGGAAAATAGGCTGAACTGGATGAACTTGTGTCTTTTTTCAGCCTTATAAACTATGTTAATATGTTACTAATCTTTGAAGTTTAATCAACACTACAAAACCAATACTGAATGGTTATAAACTAGCATTTAAATAATTACATTACAAAAATTGTAATTGAATGGCACATATATTTTATTGTGATATTTGTAAAAATGTTTGCGTGGAGAGGATCCTCTTAGCTGAATTTAATACAGCACATTAGCTTTAAGGGGTATTCATTAACATGATTCATCTACTGAGTTGTAGATCCTTAGCAACCAGTCAACAGTTAGAATTTACTGGCACAGAGGAGACATAATAATGAAAGCTGATTTCTTATTGGTTGCTGTAGTTATAAGATCTCAGTAACATTGCATAAAAAAAAAATATATATATATAGATATCTTTTCCCCTTTGGTATTTTTAATTCTAATTTCAATATTACACAGATAATTACTTGATTAATTAACACTCGTGATTGGATTTAAATTTAAAGTACCACTGGATTCTGGGATGCAAAGACCATATTGAAATAATTTTGTATACAAAACTTCTAGGATATTTAATCTTCTTGATATCAAAATTCAGCTTTAACTTTTATCTCTCTCCTGTATGAGGTTTGAAGAATTTCCAACATAAAAACATTGGTAAGACTGCTTAGACTTTAAGAGATAATTTAAAGTCTTATGCACAGTATCTCCCTGTTCAAGGCTTCATATGTGGGATCCTATTTTGATCTATTCAGTTTTTATATGTAAACTGATGTGTGCTGGCTGGAAAATGGAACTGCTTGTAATCTGATTTATTTTACTGCAAAATTCTGAGGACTGTCTGAAAGTCTTTCATAGTATTCTAATGTAGTCAACACTGTAACTTTCATAACTCTTAACAGGGTATGTACGTTCATAAAATATATAGTTTGTGTGGGGTTGTCAAGGTAAAGCATTGTGTTTCCTGAAAAAGTATAGTGGAAATTTGTATTTAAAGGAGACCTAAAGTAAAAAAATAAAACAGGACTGTTAAAATACTTACCTTATACAGAGCCGATTGATTACAGTCACTGCATGGGCTGTGCTGTAATTAGCCGGCACCCGATGCTTCCCCCGATGCTTCCTTCACAGCGATATGGCAATGTGTGCATACTAGATTTTTCTAAAATGTCATTTAGGATTGTCTTCTGGACAGGAAAGGATATCTACAGATATTATATTGTGGTATTGCTGTTATCGCGTGTAATGAGGCTGTTGCAAACAGTATATTTTTTTAAGTTAAGATTTCTACGTATAAAATAGCAACAATAGAAATGTACAAATATATTTTTTTTCATGCATTTCTCTTAAAATAATGAGTAGGGAAAATAAAACAATGAACCAAAAAACATTTATGTTAAAGTGATAAACGATATCTATTTTTCCTAGAAATCACATCTCAGCAGAAATCATACATAAAAAAACCATACGGCGCAAAATGGTTAAAAACTGCTTGGGAAAATATGGTGAAAACATCTACCGATGGCGCTGAAAGGGTTAAATAAAATAAAAGATATGTATAATACAAAGAAGTTTGGTGTTGTCACTGACTGTCATTGTTTGCTAAAATGAAAATTACTATATAACCAGAAAGCAACAGATTTGTCTATAATTACTAATTACAACCACCTTTCAGTTGTGTTAAATGATTACTGGGTAATTTTACATCAAGTAAAATGATAATTAATTCCAGGAGTTTTTAACAAAACATAATGATTCCGTATAATAACGGATAAACAGATATACTGACATAACACAGTAAGGTAAATAAATATTAAAGGGGTTGTTCGTCTTGGAATTATGCTTTCGTTTGTTGTACAATGTAGACGTTTTAAGACCGATTGAAACTGATCTTTATTTTTTATTTCAAGATTTTTTTATTGAATTATTTCTTTTTTTTTTTTTTGCTTAAATCTTTCCTGTTTACATTTTTGTTCTTCTTTACATAAAATTGTGCTCTGGTCACCAGGTTGCATTAACCTAACAATCATTATTCTTTCAACTTTCAAAGCATTTACACTGATCCTTGATAAAACTCTCAGGAGGAAAATGCATGGGAATTTTGTACACGGGGGGAGGCTACTTAGCCCCCCCCCCCATCCTTTAGGATGCATGATTGACAGCACTTTTTAATGCTCTTTTCACTCACCCTCACACACAGCACTATTCAGTGCTAGCCTGACTCTACCATACAGCACTATTCAGTGATAGCTAGCCTGACTCTATCATACAGCACTATTCAGTGCTTCCAACCTTACTCACACTCATAGCACTTTTCATTGCTAGATCTACCTTGGAATCCTGATTACACTCTATAGCATTTCTAAATGCTCACCACAAATATACACTCTAAGCACTTTTGAGTATTTTTTCTCTCCCATACAGGCTGATGAGAGGGAACTCCCAGACTAGCTGATCAGTACCTAAAGGGAAGGGTTGGGCTGAATGGGGTTCAGGATTTACTATAATTACTCTTATGTTCCTCACCATTATACAACACCTAATATTTATCTTTCCCACAGGTTGATGAGAGAGAACCCCAGACCAGCTGGTAAGTACCTATAGGGAAGGGTTGGGTGGAGTAATGGCAGTTTTTTTCACTATATTTTTCTAGTGTCCTGTTTGTTATTTCATAATCAATTAATAATAAATGGCTGTTTTTACAGTGTGCAATTTAAATTATCCTCTGTACAGGCTTTTGCTTGCTTTCCTTTGCGTTCTGTGCTTAGCATGGCACCCACACCACTTTAGTTTGGGGACTGAGTAGCAGAGTGTAATTTCTTTTCTAATTGTATTATTTAACCTGACAATCGGCCGCTAAGTTGAGTAAAGACTAGAAGAACAATTGTACATCATTGGAACAGTGAAATATGTAATGAAAAATGATTCTAAATAAAACAATTACACCCCAGATTGACTGATAAACCGATTGCCAATGGTTATTGATCCTAGTTAATCAAAGCAAACACAAAAGATGAAGCAAAGTCAAATAAATCAAGAAACTTAAAAAAAAGACAGAATTCAGTTGCTAAATATCTTAGAATGCCATTATCTAAAACATACAAACAATTTATTCCAAGGTGGGAAAACTTTTATGTGGATAACATTGATTGAATGGTTTTGTAAAAGCCAAGTTGCCAAAAAGATCAATATGAGGTCTAGAGAAGTGAACAGAATGATCCTGCACTGAGATAGAGCATTCTGGGTAATTTTACATCCTAAAACTGTTATTTTTCCCACTTGTTGATATAACCCAGCTCCTCTTTCCCATCATTCAGCCTAGACATTAAATTTTGAGTAATAGCCCACTTTTACCCAGAGGTAAAACATAGGGTACAGGCATTTGTTCCTTTACAGAACTGTTCATGTGATTTTTATGTACATTAGAACATAAGCATAAATGTTCTTACACAACCCAAAAAGACAGACTTTCCTCCACATGGAGTAACAGTAAGGTAGGTAGAATACTTCTAGTGGACATTCAGCAAACATAGATGAAGCATCATTCAACTCTATCAATGCTTGATAGGGGAAGTTCAAAATCTATTGCTCAGGGTCCTTAATTAAGGTGCAATGTCTACCTAACAATGTGGGAACTGAGCCTTTGTTAATCCTAACTGTCAGGCTCCTACATCTCTAACCTGATAAGATCTGCTTTCCCTATAACACTTATCTACCCTGCTACTCATCAAGCTTGGAAAAATGGATTCTTAGAGGAACTCTTTCTTGTGTCACACTTCTAGGGCCATCTGCAGATGTGTGTACAGTCTTCATTTACTCTCTCTCAGCTATTACCATAGCTCTGAATGATGACTTTTCCTAACCTGAGTGAAGTTGCCCCCCCCACCTTGTTCAAATTAAACAAAACTGGTGTCAAACGTTTGTGCTGGTTTGTGCAGCAAAAATTTTTGTTTGTGCCGCTACAGTTTTCAAGATATTAACAAAAGTTTCCAGAGGTCAAAAGGTCAGCCAGCCCCCCACATTAACCAAATCAAACAAAACTTGTGTCAAACGTTTGTGCTACGTTTGTGCAGCAAAAATTTTCGTTTGTGCCGCTATGGTTTTCAAGATATTAAGGCTGCACTCACTTTTTCTTAGTGTACCATCTGATGAATCTCTTTGCAAGGTGAATTCCTCTCATCATCTGGAAGGGTGGATAAGGAAGAGAAAAAAAAACTAACTTCTTTTAAACTTCCCTATATTCCACTCTAGATCACCTGACCTATAACATTTGCACCTTATGACTCATGGGACATTCTCACCTTCTCATAACATACCACTAAACATGCTGCACCTAGCATAGACACTACTAGATGGCAGCAAATTCCCTTAAACAACATTTCTTATCATTAACAATAACAGAAACCTTTAGGCATTAATGTCATATCTTTATATCTTTTATATGGTTTAGGTTTGCAGTAGGTTCAAATTATCAGCATAATATTCGAGGCTCCTTTATTTCTCATCTTGGCGAGGAATGTAGACAGAAGTGTAGGGTGGAGGCCTAAGGTGTAAACTGTAGGATAAGAGGTAAAAGAACTGGATGGTGTGAACAGTTAGCTCCTTATTATTAATAGAGCGTTCTAGGGTTTGTTCTAGTAAAGTCCCATTTATGTTTGGTGGTAAAAATCACTGAGAATGAGTAGGGGCAGTCCCAAAGAACCGAATGGATATTAAGACATGATTCAGTCTAATCTCTGCAAAAAAAACCTCTATTAAAGCATGTTATTAGTGAGTATAATAATTTAGGTTTGGCGTTAAGATATAACTGCAGATTTTGTGCTTTGATGCATGTTAACTTGTTTTGCACAACCTAATTGAATCTATTGAGCATATTTTTCTTTATGGCTTGTTTGAATTATGTAAATAAATATGACTTTAGCTTAATGTAAAAATGTAATGTAATAAAAAAAATTAGTGTGTATATATATATATATATATACACACTAATTTTTTTTGCATCTGTGGACTAACATGACCACTTTATCCTACCTTATATATATACATATATACATTATATAACCTATATATCATTTTAGTTATGCTGAAAATGATGCAGTACTGTTAAACTCTGCAAATTGTACAAACTTTACAGATGAAAAAAAGTGTTTCTGTTATTGAAACTGGACATTTTCCTGAGAGGACATGTAACAGCAAGTAGTTTAACACTCCAGGATTTATGCACAAGAGAGAGCTCTGAAATAAGTTCTCTAAAGTGCCTGAAGCAAATGATTAACATGACTTCCCATGACAGCTGAATGTTGATGTGATTTGACTCTTCGTCAAAGTGACAGTAATTATGTCATCAACTTAAAGGAAAAAAACTGTGCAACTTGTAATTCTCAATTCACACCAGTCTCTCCCAGTGGTAAACATCCATGGACCATCTGTCACAGGCTGTGACACTTTTAAAGACACTCTCATTATAAATAATGTATTTAGTTGTGATATGGCATTCATCTATTAAGAGAGAAATCCATTGCAGAATTTCTCTGAAGAGTCGGATAAATTGTGTCTTTTAGCATGTTTAATTGACAGTCCCTAAGGGGAATTTAAAGAGAAGGGAAAAAAAAACAACTTTTGGAGATGACCGTTCTAATTTTCTTTCTTAATTATAGTCTACACATTTTTTTTTTCCCATTGTAGCCCAACAGATACAGTCAATTTTAATAGCTATCAGATTTAGTTTTGCAGCCCTGGTCTGTAAATCAAACTGAAAGAAACATACTTAATCAGATTATGACACTATAGGTCATTGCAGTGCTGGCAGACTAATGATTAAAATACAAAAGAAGAAAGGAAGACTGAAGTTGAAAAATAATGGAATGACAGTATATCTGGAACATGTTGAAATATTAATGGCGTCGGCTCTGCTTATCAATTCTCATGTTCAAGAAGTAAGTGTCACGCATTACATGGGTTCAGAGGCAGTGTAATACAACTGATGGCACACAGAAATAAATTAAAGAGTGCCGCTTAAGGTCTTGCAGAATATGGGGAGCAAGGCATGCTGGGTAAACTCCTGTTCTGTTAGCGAGAAAAGTTTGCATGGAAAAAAAAAAAAAAAAAAAAGAAGCCAGTAAAAGACTTTTCCTATCATTAAATATGACAAATGATAAGATGCCATCAAATGTTTCTGACTATACAACATTAAATTATCATGTGTTGCTAGTATTATGTTATCGCATGTTCCTCGTCTGCCCCAGATAAACAATAGTGGACGTAGCTCTATATTTTTTTGACAATGCTTAGTCCCCGGCATTCAGTCTCTAAGAGACTCTGATTCCTCATTTGTTACCACCGCTAAAAATTTTATTTTCTCTTCTGTAGTTTTCATCCCTCCCATCAACTATACCATATTCATTTGAAGTCCTTACATACAGAATACATTGTCACATGATAAAATAATTACATAGTATGTGATAGAACCAGCAACCCCAAAAACAGAAAGGTGCCAAATGGATCATCATGGAAGTTATTCGTACATAGTAGTAGTAGTGGTAAAAAATGTTGGTCTGGAAGTTGAAGATCAGAATTGGATTACTTTGTCTGTTCTTCTTTTATCGGATAGAAGCCAGACCTCATCCACTCCTTTTGTTTTCATTGGTGCTTTAGATAATACATACTGTATACAGGAAATGTGCCCAAGAATCCAAATTTTAAAGTTCAATGGATAAATATTATACTTTACAGACACAATTTAGAATGATAGGAATCACAGATTGAATATATCTTTGTGCCATGTCCACAGCACAAATTTTGACAAAGTATGTGTAAGCTTCATAAAGCCTATTGACATAGCTTACAAATCATTGCCAGGTCAGCAGGCTGACAGGACTGTCCTAAGCCCACTGCGCTGCTAGAGTTCCCCATTTCAGTGTGGAATGGAGAATTCTGACAGGCTAAAAGAAAGCCAATTGGCTAATCTAGATCAGAATGTTAGCTAGTTGCAGGCTGACTGGCATTTACCAGGCTAATCAGTCTGTGACTTTAGCTCTCCTAAAGTGATAAGCTTTGTTGGTGACCCCATTAATGATGCAAACATCAAAATTGTGTGCTGGCTTTTTTTTTGTACCTGAACTGTAAATTTTCTAGTGGTTTTTCAGTGCTAATTTGCTCAGTTTTGTCAACACTGCCTAAAATGTGTTATGTTGCATGATGCAGCAAAACTTTTGAATTTATTTTTACATTGCAGCATGCCATTTACTGACTCATCATGGATTGTTTGTCCAAATTAATACATTTATTTGTATCTATATATTTATTGCCCAGAGTTCATCACTACAATGCAGAGAGTTCTAGGTTCTATGAAATCTTTTATCTAACATTGCTCTTGGAAAGCTTTTATTGGTATATTTGAATGTTCTGCAGCATGGGATGTTCAAAAAATATAAGGCACTGAACAGAAAGATGCTTGTATAGGATTTATCTGCATGTAAATGGTAACCTTGTCCCAGGATTGGAGTTCTAAGCTCTCTGAGTCAATTTTGCCACTGGGAGTCAAAACACAGGTACAACTAGGGAATCTAAATGATAAATGTGTTTTCTTTTCATGATAAATTAATAAGTATAACTGGTTTCACTCTCACATCATTTTTAAAATGTAATCCCATAGGATCAATTCTTGATAAGGATATATTTTCAATAGCAGAAGTGATTTGTCAATTGTTACATTTTGGGATGGAGTATACACTTTTACAAAGTGTCCTGACAGGCTATTAATCACTGCTTTCAATTTATAAATCCTGTCATGACTGAGCTGATTGGGAAGAATGGCAGTGTTATTATTGTTAAAATGCAGAAAGCACAGTCAAATTTAGTAGCAGTTTCTTAACATTATGGCTGGAAAAAAAAGGAATTGAAACAGCAATGTAATGTCCCAATATAAATTTTAAGAATATCCATTGCTAAAGTGAGCTACACATGTTTTTAGATTGCTTAATTTTGGTGGATGCCAGTTACGTGAATAGGCAAATGGTATATGTTGCAGCATGTGCAACATGTCAAGAAGAGTGGTCATTTCATTTCTGGAGGTTAATTCAATCTTTGATTAATTTTTTGTCAGAAGCAGAAAGGAGGTCAAGGCAGGAAGCAGAAAGGAGGTCAAAGGAGGTCAAAGCAGGAAGCAGATAGTGAAGTCAGGAAACCAAACAAGGGTTGGTACACAGGAATCAAGTAAAACAGAAACGAGAGGTAGGCTTGGATACACAAAACCAGAGCCAGCATGGAAAAACAGAAGAGGAAGTGACCTCATATTTATAGGTAATCTCACAAGATGATACACATTATGAAACAGAGGGCAAATAATCAAAATTGAATTAGTAGAATCATCTAAATATGAAAAATAAATATGAAATTGCATACCTCTTGTCAGCTTTGTGATGGGAAGGATTGGGGGCAACAGGTCTGGGAGTCATGATTGCTAAACAGCTGGTTTGGGAAGTGTGATAAAGGAGAAGGTCCAAAGGAAGGAAGCAGACACCAGTTGAATTAAAGGAAGTCCTGCAGTAGAAGCTGGTCCTAGTGGCACCTGGTGTGAAGAGGGTGGAATTTTATTGCAGGAGGCTGAAAGCACAATTCAAGGGTTGGAAGCAAGATCTCTATAGGTTAACAGTGAAATATGTGGCCAGTGGAAGCAATACATATAATGGTGACTTTAAAAACAAAGGAGGTGGTAGCTTGTCCAAAAGGGGAGGTGACAAATGGCAGCAAGGGTAATCAGCCTACCCAGGAAAGCAGTGGTGACCAGTCATGGGTAGAAAAGCACATCACAAGTAGTCCATACGCATTCTAGAAGCAGGACAAAACTGTTCATCAGCTAGCATCAAAGAAGGAGAGGGAGAAGGATCACTGTGAGGGTGGTAATTTGTATTACGGAAACTTTTACCAGTCTCGGTCTAACCCCCTGTGAAATCTTTAAAAGTATATTGTTTCATGATAATTTACTGTTACAAATGTGGCATCTTGCTTTGTGGAATGAATGTTTTTAACCAAATGCTCTCTATTAAAAAATAAAAACTTCTCAGGAGTAAACAACAAAACCACCTAGTACCAAAAATAATAACAATATACTAGAAACATGATTTGTCCATAACAAATAGTAACCTTAAAAAAACAACTGTTTTTTTTTTTTTTTTTGTTGTGTCCACATTTTTTTTTTGATGTTGGAGAAGGTTGAACTGTTCAATTTTTATTTATTTAATGGAAATTTCCTGTTTTATTCAAGAGCCATAAAATCTTTATAAGCACCCTGTTGTCTCCAAATGTTTTCCAGATGGAATAATAAGATTAATGCCTAAATTGCTGCTAATCCCCATGGTAAATATGATAGTAATAACAATGTTAAAATCTACAAAGTGTCGGAATAGCTAATCAGTTTTATACCAGTATTGTATCTGTTCCACAGAAGATGCCAAACCATTAATGTTGTTGAATCAATTCTTGAAATTGCTTTTTTGAAGAGAAAAAAAAAAAGGTTCTTTCTTAAATTCATCTATCTCATTGTGATATACTGCAAATTGTAAAAGTGAAAGTCATCGTAAAATGTCAGAAAACGAGTTATTTTGTCTTTGTTTTCAAAACAAGTAGGGAAGAACCTGGAGCAGTTGGTCAGAGTGCTGATACTTAGCATTTATTGTACCACCTGTGTCCATTTCATTTCAGCCAAATTCTGTCAATAATGGTAGGAGAACAAAAAAAAAGAAGTCAGTGCCAAGGGAGATGAAATTAGATTCACTTTGGGTGAAGCAATGGCGCTTACATTTTTTTGGAAACTCATTAGTGTCATATAGTTGTTAGCGGATCCTTTATTCTGCTAACAACTTTGAAAGGCTTTATAATACTTCAACTTGATTTTTTTTTTTAATTAATACTTTATTCTTTAAATATTATCAATGCAAAGACTAAATGGATGGCTTGATACATCAAGTGGAGATGTAGCAACAGCTTGATTCACTGGTTCAGAAAGAGAATTAGAGGCAAAATGATCAAATCAATTGTCCCATAGATAAATGATTAGGCACTTCAAAACATATACATATTCAGCAAAGATTATTATTTTCTGCCATTTTGCAAATTCTCAACAGTTTGATAAATTATGTCATCCTATTTTTGCATACATTTTTTCCCATTATTCACCACAAATTGGTGGACAGTAATGGTATTCATCATGTGTAAGAGTGACAATTTGCCATGGCATACCTGGGTGAATATATAGTTTTAAATATGCCAAACAAAGGGTAAAAGGAACAAAAGGGTTCCTGTTTATATTCTGACAACAATTTCATTGAAAGACTTTAAAATGCAGAAACCAAAGGCTATCCTGGGTTAGCAACTGTCTGTAATTTAAATAATATAAAAACAATTGTTGAAATTGCAAAAAAAAAACAAAAACAGCAAAATGGTGACAATGAAATGTAGTACAGGGTTTTTACGGTAGTGGTTAAATGATCTGCTTAGATCATGCTACTCCCATAGACCTCCAGTAGGGGGTGGCTTACTGCCAAAGTTTTTTCCTGATTATTGCATGTAGAAGATCAGTAGAATACCAGTGCAGTAGAGATCTATGGGTCTACTCATTCTCAGTTCTTGATGGTTAAAGAAACTATGCTAGTATCTCTAGTTGGCTCCTCTATGGTACGTAAGGCTTTCCAGAATATATGGTCAGTAAACCTACTCCTGCAGGTCAGTGTTAATAATAATAATGCTGGAGTTCAGAAAGATCGCCATGATTTTGTTCCCTAGTGACTGTCTTTCCATTGGTGGAGATTATCTGAAGACATTTATGAACTGTGATACCCTAAATATATTACAAAATTATCTATCTGTATCTGTCTATATCTGTCTATATCTATCTGTATCTATCTATCTATCTATCTATCTATCTATCTATCTATCTATCTATCTATCTGTATCTATCTGTATATATCTATCTATCTATCTGTATCTATCTATCTGTATCTATCTATCTGTATTTATCTATCTGTATCTTTCTATCTATCTATCTATCTGTATTTATCTATCTGTATCTTTCTATCTATCTATCTATCTATCTATCTATCTATCTATCTATCTATCTATCTATCTATCTGTATCTATACTGTATATCTAAATACATCTATCTGTGTCTATCTATCTACCTATCTGTATCTATACAGCAAGCTTTATTCTTGGGTATTTCTAAAATCTTTTTAAATGGATAAAATTCTACTTTGAATCTACCAGAGAAGAGTTTTGCTAAAATAAATTCATTGTTGTTCTCTTATGCCTCTGGCATTTCCAAATACTGGATCTGTTTCAACTGCAATATTTGATTTTGTGATTCTGTATCAATTGATAAATGTCTAATGACGCCAGAAGATGACAATTTTACAGGGGGTTGAATAAATTCAGATGTGTTGTACGGCTAGTCATACTGATGAAAACAAGCAGTTTCCTATAAAAGTTATTTCTGTGCAAACATTAATTCTTTTTCTGGTGGACGGTACTAATCTGTAGCATGGCACTGTGACCTAACAAAAAGAAAAAAGCAAGTATTCTGGCCGAACAACTATAATGGCTATGAGTTATCTATCAATCATGTCATAACTTTATTGCATTGATTTTCTTTTAACACAATTTACTTATACACTCGCCGGCCACTTTATTAGGTACACCATGCTAGTAACGGGTTGGACCCCCTTT